>JACXGI010020503.1:0-11065 GCA_016801175.1 Esox masquinongy | reverse complement strand
TTGCAGGTCGTACCTGGGGTGATGCATGAGCGCCTGTGTTGCGGCTTCCTGGACACAAAAGGCGCAGGTGACAATATGCCGCATAGTGTCCCCTTCTGCCACAGAAGGTGCACCGCTCCGGGCGCCTCCCTGGCCCCTCTCTGAGTCCCGGACTCCCGTGCCGCCCAATTCCATGGGCATTGCTTCGGCTTGTGGGGGGGATGGAACGAGCGCGACAACTCCTGTGAGCCCTCTTGCCTGCAGGAGGTTGTCCAGCCGGATGGCCATGTCCACCAGCTGGTCGAACCCGAGCGTGGTGTCACGGCATGCCAGCTCCCGCCGGACATCCTCCCGCAGGCTGCATCGAAAGTGGTCGTTCCATCCGGACCCCGCAGCCAGAGTGCGGAACTCCAAAGTGAATTCCCTCGCCGTCCGGTTGCCCTGTCGCAGGTGGAAGAAGCGTTAACCCGCATCCCTGCCCTCTGGGGGATGGTCGAACACTGAAGAAAACAGGCGGGTGAACGCCTCGTAGTCCTCAACGATGGGGCCGTCGTTCCTCCACACCGAGTTCACCCAATCCAGTGCTCAGCCGGAGAGGCACGAGATGAGGGCCGATACCCTCTCGCGCCCCGTGGCCGTAGGAGCCGCGGTGGGGAAGTATAGGCCCAGTTGGAGGAGGAACCCCTGGCAGCGGGAAGCGGCCCCGTCGTAAGCCTGCGGCAGCGACAGGTGAACAGCTCCAGTAGGATCTCGGCGGAGCAGGGCTGGCGGCAAAGGCACAGCGGATGCGCTGGAGGCTGGTTCCGGGTTGTGAGGGGTCTGGTCAAGGCGGCTGATGGCACGCAGGACCTGGTCCATGGCAGTGCCGAGTCTCTCCAATATCTCCCCATGTTCCTTAACGAGGTCGATGATCCCCGTGAGTTCGGGTCGGCCTGCTGACTCCATGTAGATGGTGGGTTATTCTGTCACTTTCTGTCGCTGGAAGCAGGAGTCACACGCAGGGAGGTAGCTTGCGACCGTTTATTCAAGGTTAAGCAAGCATAGGAGGGTGCCCAAATGGGCAGGCGCGGTAAATGCTAGGCAATAACAGGATACCCAGTAAATAAGAACACATATCAAACAGAACGGTGCCAACAAACAAACACCCACAACTCCCTCCTATCCAACAGACAGACATAAACCTAACCCAATCACACACAACAATGAACAGGTGCACCTGGTGTTTGCAGAGGAAAAGGGGGGCGGTGGCTTCAGAAGGCCAGTGACGCCGACCGCCAGGCGCACCAGCAGGGGGAGCCCCAAGGGAGGGAGTCGTGACAGGTACATGAACTACCATTAGTTCATGAACTACCATTAAAACTACCAATCCAATTTGTTAATACGATTACAGTGCGGTAACCATTATTACTAAGGCTGGCTACTTGCGTCTCCAAATAGCTGTGACGTGCACAAAATGTATGGTCGCATTTAGGGTTATGTATTGTTTGAAATGGGGATAAATTACATATATTAAAGGGCACGTACTATGGTTGACCAGTAGGGGTCAGAGAGACGTGGTCGCGTTGCGTTGGGACTGAATTCGATCTGAATTCGACTGAAACAAACACCTGCGCGTTCTCATAATTCTTGAAGGAAAAGCCATGTTTGCTTTCTCATCATTTATCCTGTTTTGCAGGTCGGTAATGTACAAACATACACTGGACATTTCGATACTTGCCTGTTGAAGTGTATGTAGAGAGTTGGAAAAGCATAGTAATTTTATAACTATGAACTAGACTGTATGAACATTTTATTTTTGTAAACAACACTCCTGACAATATCCCTAGGATTAATATAAATGAATTTTGTTACTGAATTGTTTAGGAACTTTGCAACTGTTGCACTGTAAGGGTTAGCGATTAGCTAGTTCCTGTTAGCTGGCTCCAGTTAGCTGTATGCTAGCTCCAGTCAAGTGTTTGTTAATTTCGGTTAGCACTTTGCTAGATTGCTCAGACATGGTATATTCGTGTTAACATTAAGGTAATTTGCAATTGTATAATCCTTTTACCAGATTTTGCTACACTTGCTGAACATGAAGGTATTTTACACATAAGTACAATATTACTGCTGTATAAGAACTTTGTGAAATGTCTGATGTAAATAGGGCTTGACAAAATAAAAATTTATTGACTGATTAATGTGACTGTTTATTGTTTTGCATAAGATTTGCCTGTTTACACTTTTACTGAAAAGACATTGCTCATCACTTCCTTCATGATGTCCATGTGTCCAGAGTGGTTATTTTAAAAATTGTCTTTATAGCCTACACTTAGTTAATCCTGTCATTAAGGGAAACCCAAAATTAACTAACAGAAAGGGGTGGAGTCTATGACTCATATGGGCATGATTCAATTTTTTAAAGCAACACAGAAGCTGTTGGACATCATCATCATTAAAAAAATGTTATGGTTAGTTTTAAGCTCACCTCACAGCTAAGTAAATATTTTGGAGATGGACCTATTTGCAGTATTGACATAGTTTTCAGAGAGAATTATTACTGGCTCCTTGATTTGTTGCTTGATGATGTGATGCCTTTGCTGCATAGACATCACAGCATCAATTTGCCTTTCTTCAACACAAATTCTAAATTTTCTTTTGAAAACATTGACGAGAATTAAAATGCAATCTTGCAGGACATTAAGTTAGAGACCATTTTGGTTTTTCCTTAATACCAAATGCATATAAAGGCAACACTGTTGTTGGGTTCACATTCTTTTTATTTCATGATACGCCCCAGTACAAAACACGTTCAGTTCTTCAGCTTCTCCATTCTCTGTACATTTTAGACTAGTTTGAGCAACAATGTATCATATTGGCTTTAGACTTGATTCAACCTTATATTTATTGAGTTTTGTAGTTGTGCTAGGGGATGAAAAGACGAGAGAATCATGGAAACCCCTACTCTTTTACTGTGGAAGGAGTTGTGATCTATATTACCCCAAAAAGCATGCACAGATGCGTACGTCGAAAATCCACCAGAGATAGTCGCAATATAACCGTGAACAGTTTTATTTTAGGCTTACTATAACGTAACTACTGAAGGTTGTAGCCAGCAAAAATTTTGTCTATCCAGAACAAATCCTAATGCATAATTTGTTCTGACTGACAAGACTTGAACACCGGTCCTGTTGCTAGGCAAGCCGTGTCTCTAACCACTATGCTATTTTACAAGGGGTAGTCAGTCAGTCACTCAGTAAGAGACATTCACTCTTCTTGGCCATTTCCGCTTACGCGGTCCGGCAAACATCAGAGAATGAAATGAAAATGAAATCAGTTGCTTGCTTGGATTGAACAATGGCAAATATTTTTAAAACCAGCCCCCAAACCCCACAAACACACAAAGTACACAGCTCAAAATAATGAAGTGAGCACGTAATCATCACAGTATCACACCAAGTCAATTAAACTTCAGGGATATCAATCTGTCCAGTTAAGAAGCATAAACGATTGTGAATCAATGTCACCTGATTTGGTGCAAATGAAAGTGACAACAGGTGCACTGGAGAGGCATCAGCAAGACAACCCCCAAAAAGAGAATGGACACCACCTGCAAAACCAAAGACAATTGTTCTCTCCTTATCCTTCCTGACAGTGTGATCCTTCCTTTGCTGTGTCTCCCACTACAGTCTCAAGAGCCTGGAGGAGATACCTTGAGATGGGCTGTTACACGAGGAGAGCTGGACAGGGCCGTAGAAGGGCATCAACCCAGCAACAGGACCGTTATCTGCTCCTTTGTGTGAGGAGGAACAACGGCCTACTGGTGTGAATGTTTCTGACCAAACTGTCAGAAACAGACTCCAAGATGGTGGCATGAGGGCCCGATGTCCTCTAGTGGGACCCAAAGCTCACAGTCCAGCACCGTGCAGCTCGACTGGCATTCGCCAGAGAACACCAGAATTGGCAAGTCCGCCACTGGCGCCCCGTTCTCTTCACAGATGAGAGTAGGTTCACACTGAGCACATGTGACAGACATGCAACATCATCTAGCATGACTGTGGGTCAGTGATGGTCTGGGGAGGCATATCCTTGGAGGGTCGCACAGACCTCCACAGGCTAGCCAATGGTACCTTGACTGCTGTTACGTACCGGGATGAAATCCTCAGACCCATCGTCAGACCTTACGCTGGTGCAGTGGGCCCTGGGATCCTCCTGGTGCAGGACAATGCCCGGCCTCATGTGGCCAGAGTGTGTAGGCAGTTCCTGGATGACGAAGACATTGACGCCATTGACCCCATTCATGTTCCCCAGACCTGAATCCAATTAAGAACCTCTGGGACGTTATGTATCAGTGCATCCGATGCCGTCAAGTAGCATCACAGACTATCCAAGAGCTCACTGATCTCACCCTGATCCAGGTCTCACAGGAGCTTGCCCTGATCCAAGTCTGGGAGGAGATCCCCCAGGACACCATCCGCCGTCTCATCAGGAGCATGCCCAGACACTGTGGGGAGTGCATATAGGTACGTGGGGGCCATACACACTATTGAGTCACATTATCAGTTGCCATGATAAAATTCACGCAAGTTGGAACAGCATATCAATTGTTTACTTCTATTTTCGGTGTGAGTTTGAATCCAGCCCTCAATCGGTTGTTAATTTTGGTTTCCTTTGGCCATTGTTATGACATTTTGCTCTCAACGAATTACGCAAAGTACAGTAAAGATTTTGATCTTTAATATACAGCTCTGGAAAAAATTGAGACCACTGCACCTTTTTCTTTCCTTTCCAAAAAAGTTGAAAAGGAAAGTTTTGAGTGAGGAACACAAGCATTCAATTTGCAGTGGTCTCTTAATTTTAACCCTTCTGTTCCTCACTCACTTACTTTTTTCCAGAGCGGTATTTTGTTCATCAAGACCTGATGTGGGATTTAAGTGTTGTCTTAATTTTTTGGAGCAGAGTATATATATATATCTGGAAATGTACACCACAGAGACATCAGACAATGAAGCTTAGTTGATGTGGAAAACAAGTATTGGACATTTCTTTGGATATTATCAATGCAAGAGTTACATTGTATCTGTATTCTGTATGTTCTCATGCAGAGTCTATCGGTGTAATCTATGCAGATGTCCAACCAGCACATCAAATGTCTACATCACAATTGGTGAGAACAATGTTTAGATTTATGTTCATTATCTATTTTCAAATAATAAATGGTACAGTATGTTTCTTTCTAAATCTTCTCTATTTCTCTTTAGTTCAACATAGAGAATCATCATGCGCACACACGTGCGCGCGCGCCACACATGCACAAACAGTTAGTATGGTGCTTGCAAATCCAGGGTTGAGGGATTTCAATTCCCACCAGGGGCCAGTGTGAAAATATATATGAACTAACTGTTGTTCGTCTCTGGATAAGAATCTGCCAAATTACTTAAATGTAAAATTTAAATAAAAAAAAACCTTGTCCACATTAAATACACAGAAACTGGAACTCTCCATCCCTGTATCTTTGTGTCTGAATGCTTTAGATGTTAAAGTAATGAACCACATGGTGTCTTTTTTTATAGGGAGGGAATTATACTGTGGATCCCTCAGTTCACTCATTTCAGTTGGAAGGAACAATCCATTCAGATCTTCGTGTTTGATAACCTGCTGATAATTATCATAGTCACAGTTTATAAGATTGACTTTTTATGTCTTTAGCATTTCATACACGTACAGTACAGTTGCTAAATCAAATTTTGCCAATATACTTTCAAAATATTACTGCCATTTGCTGAATGTCTAAAACATTTGTTTTAGTAAT
The DNA here is from genome assembly GCA_016801175.1 of Esox masquinongy. NCBI lineage: Eukaryota > Metazoa > Chordata > Actinopteri > Esociformes > Esocidae > Esox > Esox masquinongy. The sequence goes on along the minus strand of JACXGI010020503.1, from coordinate 5,298 downwards.
AAAGTGCAGTCTATAAGTATTAAGAGAATGACAGTATTATTTTACATCCATAAAAATAGAAGTGTCACAATGTGTCTCTCTTAAAGTTTGTATTTACAGGATACAATTTACCAAGGTAAACCAAGATCAATACATTCACAGCATAAAACACAATTGGATATCCTGAAACATAGTAATAATCATACCAAATTTTGTAGTAAACACACAAATATATAAGTTACCATGTCATGCTTGTTTTGTGTATGGGAATATCAACTTTTAAGTTCCTCAAACTAAACTCTGTACATTGAAGTCAATTCCAATCCATTTTCCATTGGAACCACCCAATCAGAGATCTATTTAGACCTGGAACACCTGGTGGGTGCAATTAACAATAAGGTAGAACAGAAAACCAGCTGGCTCTCGACATCATAGGCGCAGGGGTTGTCAACTCTGGCCCCGAAGCCAGTTCCATTCCATTTTTTTCGTTGCAACCCTCTATTCAGGGATCTATTAAGACCTGAGACACCAGGTGAGTCCAATTAATGATGAAGTTGAACAGAAAACCATCTAGCTCCAGCCCACGTAGGGTAAGAGTGGAAGAACACAGTGACATAGGGTAAGAGTTAAATTCCCCTACTTAAGCTGGTATTATAAGATTTGGCTCTGAAAGAAATGTTGGTTCACTTAGCATGACTACCTGTCATAATTACAATTAAGTAAATCTACTTGTTAAAGCTAAAGTTTCCTGGCAGAGAAGGCCTGCCATTGTGCGTCAGTGAAATCCAACACCCTCTCTCTACTTCATTTGGAGCACGGACAGCTGTTTTTCATTATTGCCCTCACCTGTGTTCCTTTCATTGTCTCTATTCAAGGTCCTCCTTCCCAATTGTTTTGTGGTGTTCATTGTTTGGTTTTGTTACTATGTAAAGTCATTTTTGTTTTGATGTCTTTCAGTTTTGGCAAATCTTAGTTTCATTGTTAGAAGTCCTGTGTTCTCTCAGCATTTTTCCTGTCTCTTACCTGCAGAATTACAGGTTGATACATGTAAAATACAGGACCAGAACATCTAGGGAACTAACCCAAATACTCAATGTGTGTAGACATTCCTGTGTCCAACAGTTACTTTCATAACACCTGCCTGAACCTGTTTCTCTTCCACAAGCCTGGACTTGTTTCGTTGTGTCTCAAAGTTGTTGAAAAACCCATCTGAGTCAGTGAAGGTGTATGTCGTCTATACTGTTTGTGCCACGCACTGGCAATATTATTAATCGTGCATTTAGAAATAGCTAGCTTAGACAAAATGCATGACCTCATATTTGGCTATTACAAGGTTTGTCTGTGAATCTCTGTCATGTGGTTGAATAAATACTACAAACCATTAAAACCGTGGGCACACAGTTTCCCAGTAAGTAATTAATATGCAGTGGGCAAGGCAGTGGCGTAGGCAGAAATTGTTTGGCTGGGCTCAAAAACTAAATACAGCAAATCTACTAGACCTATTTAGTTTAACTGAGTCCAAAAACAACAAAATTCCCTTGACAAAAAAAGACCGTTTTATTATGCAGAGACCATAGGCAGGGCAGCGCAGCAACAGCTTAAAATACGACCGTTGACAAGACAGCTTTTCTGAGTACGACCATGACCAAAGACATATGAAACAAATAATCAACATGTACATATTACTTATAGGCTACATATTCTGAGAGGAAAGTAGGAATCGAGAGAGAATGAGATAACAGAAACCAAAGTGCATTATAAAGGGCAGAAATTATACTGTATGGGTAATTGACGTATCCGTCAGACAGCCTAACCACATTGAAATCAAAATATCGCATCCTATGTAACCAATTAGACTAGATGTACCTCCTACTGCCATTTTCTCCATTTCTGATTTGTTAGAAAACAAAACAAACAACAAACCAAATTTATATATTTTTTTGTAAAAATATAAAGTGTTAAGCCAACCTGATTGGGTGGGCCAGTACTAAATCTGGCAGGGTACAGGCCCAGCCGTGGCTTCGCCTCTGGGGCAAGGTTGTCACTCAGTCACTCAGGCCGTATCGACATACTTGGAGAACATAAATGGTTGTTATAATTTCAGTGGCTGGCATCTTTAGCTAAAAGGTCTTAAATTGACTAGTGAGAAGATAAATAAACCAGTGGTTCTGGGTCAAGCAGTTACCCTAATGATGGCAGAGCTTGTTTTTTTTAAAGGACTTCGTAAGTCTCTCCCAACGTTCAAATCTGAGATCTTTTCTGAGAAGGTTTCATGAATGTAGCCTAGTATGTACATAGGGTAACCCACACCAGCCCTTTTAACCATCCTCCACCAGCACAACACAGGCTTGTCCAGAACCAATCTCACATCAATCCAACTGGGGTTAGCCTACACCAGACAAATACCATGTAGTCCACACCAAGACCAACATGGGCTGATTAATCAAGATCCCACATGAACAGACAAGACATCTGAAGTTATCCTGAGAGATACTGATTTGTTGATTGGATTGTGCATTTATTTTAAATCTTGCATTTTCAATGATTCAATATTTTTGGGACTTTTCGGGAGCCTTTCACTCTAAACAAACACACAATTTCAAAGGCTCTATGCAATGTATGTATGTATGTATGTATGTATGAGTCCTACTAATATCTCATGTTGTACTCTGCAGCTAGTTATCAGCTTTTGGTGAAACATATTCATCGCTGTGTGGGCAGAACAGGTTAGCAGCATCTCTACCCGTATTCCTATTAATGTATATAAGGTTTGACTGGCAGGCTCATCTACATCGTGGGTTAGCATGCTACCATGTCAACTCATGTCAACGTAGCTCCTTTTTGGTTGACAAAAGCATATTTGGATGCAGTTTGAGTCTTTGCGTCCAATAACATTATTAAACATATCAAAAAAGCTTTTAATTTCACATTTCAATAAAACTGATTATAGAATGTTGTGTTCTGTTGTAGTTGGCATAGCTTTGCATTAGCTTAAGCTGGGAACCAACCTCAAAACAACCTCAAAAACAAACTAAAGTCCATCGGCGAGAGTGAGATGCTGTCAGGACAGCCACACCAGAGTATAAATGCAACTTCCATGTCTCTATCACTAACAAATTCTATTTTAGGCGAAAAAATACTATTAAAGGCACTATTAAAAGGGAATTATAAAAGCATGGTTTTAGGCTTAAACCAGTATTTCAGTAATTTAACACTGGTTCTAGTTTATATATGATACCAATTCTAAGACTCAGCCTTATAAATACCTGAAAGCAGATGAATTACAACACAAAAAACATTTTTCACCCTTTAATTTACAACATATTTTAAAGCAATTTTTATAAATAAATTTCAGCTGAATATGGTCTCCCTTTCAGGGTCACACCAAGTCAAGTTATGTCTTACTCCTCCATTCTCCCTGTGCATGTGTCTTTCCTCTTCACAGTTTGGCAAGTAGAGGCTTTGTGAAGTGCAGTGGCTATCCAGACAATTGTATTGCACATTACTCGAGGCCTCATACACCAGTGACACCTGCTGGCAAAAGTGATTTAGCACACCTAAAACACAGTTCACATGCAAACTGACACAGTGCAGAAACATTACTGATGTAGCCATCCCTGCTGTTTTAACAAATAACTAGGTTTTTTAGTGTCATCACTTAATGATATAATCAAAACCTAAAGTTATAGTTACAATTGGGCCAGGTGTGTTGATGTTGCCAGGTGTGTTGATGTTGCTTACACTGTCATACTGTAGATAAAATAGAGTAGAGACACACACCGTCATAGATGTAGAGAGACAACCCTGTCAATCAAATATTTCACTGGTGCTTGGCGGAAATGGTGTCCCCCTCTTTAATGAATGAAGATATTATCCACATTGAATTAAACCTATTACACAGGATGGTGAGGGAGAGGATCAATATGTCTGTATATTTGGTCAATTTAGGTACTTTCTATTTTAATGGAAAGGGGGCCACAGATTTTGCTGGTGCCTTGCTAAAATGGTGTCCCTCTCTTTCTTGAATGAAAATATGCTCCTGAATAAAAAAAACCTATTCAGTGTTGGTGACATATATTTTGGACAATCCTGGTGGATTGATGAGGGGACAGTGAATATTTATTGTTCATTTAACATTGCTCAGCTACCCATAAGCAAGATAAAGATATAAGTCAGTTTCCAACAATGCCGGGAGTCTGTGTAAAATGCAAATATAAAAGGAATGCAATGATGTGTAAACAGTTTATCCCTAGATTTAATTGAAAATAGTACAAATACAAGATATCACATGTTGAAACTGAGAAATGTTACTGTTTTTGGAAATATACATGCCCATTTTGAATTTGATGTCAGCAACATGTTTCAAAAAAGTTGGGACAGGGGCATGTTAACAACTGTGTTGCATCACGTCTTCGTTTAACAATACTCTGGAGGCATTTGGGAACTGAGGACACCAATAGCTTTGAAAGTGAAATGTTTTCACCATTCATGCTTGATATAGGATTTCAGCTGATCAACAGTTCGGGGTCTCCTTTGTGGTAATTTTCATTTCATACAGCGGCAAATGTTTTCAATAGGTGACAGGTCTGGACTGCAGTCAGGACAGTTTAGCACCCAGACTCTTTTTACTACAGATCCATGCTGTTGTAATACGTACAGAGTGTGGTTTGGCATTGTCTTGCTGAAATAAGCAAGGCCTTCCCTGAAAAAGACATGATCTGGATGGCAGCATGTGTTTCTCCAAACCTGTATATATTGATGAGCATTAATGGTGCCTTCACAGATGTGCAAGTTACCCAAGCCATGTGCACTAATGCATCCCCGTACCATCACGGATGCTGGCTTTTGAACTGTGCACTGATACAAACCTGGATGGTCCCTCTCCTCTTTAGCCTGGAGGATGCAGCATCCTTGATTCACAAAAATAATTTCGATTTTGTATATTTACAGATTTCCACTATGCCTCAGCCCTTCATAAATAAGCTTGGGCCCAGAAAAGACGGCCGTGTTTCTGGATCTTGTTTATACAGGTGCTGGTCATATAATTAGAATATCATCAAAAAGTTGATTTATTTCAGTAATTCCATTCAAAAAGTGAAACTTGTGTAATGTATACATTTATTCCACACAGACTGATATATTTCAAGTGTTTATTCCTTTTAATTTTGATGATTATAACTGACAACTAATGAAAACCACAAATTCAGTATCTCAGAAAATTAGAATATTGTGAAAAGGTTCAATATTGAAGACACCTGGTGCCACACTCTAATCAGCTAATTAACTCAAAACACCTGCAAAGGCCTTTAAATGGTCTCT
>JACXGI010020502.1:0-11089 GCA_016801175.1 Esox masquinongy | reverse complement strand
GGTTTGAATCCCCAAGGTGAAAAGTACTTTGTTGAGCCCTTGAGCAAGGTACTTAAAGCTAATAATTGTCAGGTCCTGGCTGGGGGCCTCTCGGCATCTCTATGCGCCTTGGGGCCACAGTCAGGACCTAACCACATAGGTGCCTCTAGGCATCTCTGTGCTGCAGTTTTGGTTGTCCCCAATTAGAGGCAGCTGCACTGCATTCCCTCTAATTGGGGACCCTATTTAAGTTGCCCTTGTTTTGCGTTCAGTTGTGGCGTGCCTCAGTTCGCGGTTTGACTCTCCTTTTGTTGTTTTCTGTTTTGACAAGAAGAACATTAAAAGGATGTTGCCTGTGTGTTGCCGACCCTGAACCGTGACAGTAACACCTTTAATTCACTCTAGATCAGAATGTCTATATCAGTCAATTAATAAAAAGTATTTTATAAAACACTTTTAAGCAGTTGTCACAAAGTGCTTCTACAGATACCACGCCTATAGATACACATACAGTTATATTAGGAATATGGTGCTCTTTGAAAATCAGATGGACCCTGTCCTTGTCCATCTGGTCATGCTTCTGACCTGGACTAGGTTTAATAGACTCTGGACTCAGCCTACATTTAATTATTATAACTCGTACTCTTAATGTTCACCCGGCACAGCCAGAAGAGGACTGGTCACCCCTCTGAGCCGGGTTCCTCTCTAGGTTTCTTCCTAAATTTCGGCCTTCTTAGGGAGTTTTTCCTAGCTACAGAAATTCAACACTGTTGTTGTTTGCTCCTTGGGGTGTCAGGCTGGGCGTTTTGTAAAAGCACTTTGTGACAACTGCTGATGTAAAAAGGGCTTTATAAATACATTTGATTGATTGATTGATTGAAAAGCAGCCATACTACAGAAAATTAATTATAACAAGTGTGAAAACCTTAACAGGAAGTGGTCTTTGAACCGCCGTTCTGTGTGTGTGTCCAGTGTGTGTGTTTGTGTGTGTGTGTGTGTGTGTGTGTGTGTGTGTGTGTGTGTGTGTGTGTGTGTGTGTGAGGGGCACACAGGTTTTAGGGAACAGAGGTCAACTGCGCTGTGACTTAATTATTTTATAACAATATAATTTGTCAAGCTCTAGTGACTGAACCTAAACTCTGCTTTTAATCACGTATTCACTCAACTGCTATCATGCAATTTGGTTTCTCTGTGTAATCTCATATTCTCACACTTACACTGTCCAAATTACTACATCCCATATCTCTGTTCTCCATGTTAAATATTTAAATATGAAGTAGGGCCGTCATTCAGTGAATGTCGAGTGTAACTGGCTGACGACGGATGGTTGATAGACTCCACCTGACTTTACGTGCTGTTAGCAAACAGGCAATTTAATACACTTTGAACAATCCGAATTGATCCAAAGTTTTGTCATTTTCATTTGCAGTCACGTTACTTGTCTACATTTTTTGTGTCAAAAGTGACTACATCAGGAAGTATCAAACAATGGGTGTCCAGTAAGATGGGCCCAGCTCTTTCTGTGTTGACCTGAGGAGATGGACTGAGAGGCAAAGAAGACATCTGGATTGAAGTCACCAACAGCCAACAGGAACAGGTGAAACCAGCCCAGTAGAATAATTCATCAAGATATGTCGGTCATACGTAATAAGGCTATGAGCCTAAGAGCTAAAAAAACATAATACATGTTTTGTACCTGAGCAAGGAATTAAATCATAGATGCTCCCAGGTTGTTGTTGTAAATCAGAATCCGTTTGTAATCAACCTTCCTGTGAAAAAAAGTGTAAAAGATATGGACTAGGTCTCTAATATGTCTGTGATATCTAATGTGGCCATGATATGTTATATGTCTGTGATACCTAATATGTCTATGATATCTAATGTGGCCATGATATGTTATATGTCTGTGATATCTAATATGGCTGTGATACCTAATATGTCTGTGATATCTAATATGTCTGTGACATCTAATATGGCTGTGATATGTAATATCGTGCTACACTACTGACGACATTTGTAGATTATATTATCTACAATTACTGGGATGTTTGCGAGATGCCCGGAGCATTTAATATCTGTCACATTGATGTAGGAAGATATAGACTTCCCCTGAATAAATCTTCACTCTGGGGTCAACGTAGACCTCTCTGAGGAAGATATAGATTTTGCCTGAATAAATCTTCACTCTTGGGTTAATGTAGACCTCTCTGAGGAACATATAGATTTTGCCTGAATAAATCTTCACTCTTGGGTCAACGTAGACCTCTCTGAGGAAGATATCAACTTTGCCTGAATAAATATTCACTCTGGGGTCAACATAGACCTCTCTGAGGAAGATATCAACTTTGCCTGAATAAATCTTCACTCTTTGGCCAACGTAGACCTCTCTGTAGAATTCTGTGTTTCCTCCTGCTGCCATGGCAACATCGTATCATAGAGCCTTAGTATGAACTAGCACTTAAACTTTAGAGGAAGTGGGATACCAGGGTCTCAGATGGTGTGAGTGACACTCCACATTAAGAGAACACTTATAAAAATAGTAATACTCAGAAATTAAATTAATAATAATAAAGATAAAACATCATGGCAAGAGTGCCAGTCATGACTATGTTTAATATAATAATAATACAATATTATTATATTAATATAAATATATAATAATAATACAATATTATTATATTAATATAAATATATAATAATAGGATATTAAAGAAAAACTAGCAAAGCTGCATGTGTGTGTGTGTGTGTGTGTGTGTGTGTGTGTGTGTGTGTGTGAATGCACCCGGGTGTATATTTAGCTGTCTGTCCAGCCTGGCCATTTTGAAACTAACGCTTTTGTCAGGGGTAGTCACATCATGTGTCATATTTTGTTGAGACAGTGTCATATTTGGTTGAGACAGTTTAGACTTTAATGTAGTTGATAGTTGAAACTCTTTTTTTGCATGCATCACTCAGAAGCCTGCAGTGCCGGGACACATGCCAAAACTAAAGCAACAGGAGAAGTTAAAATAGTAAAAATTTACAAAACTACGAGTTAAGGCTAGCAGTTATAGGAGTAAGTTAAAGGAACGAACGTTGAAAGAGTAGCAGTTACAGTAGTTTGGAGATGCCACGGAGGACCTACGAAAATTGTCACGGATTTAAAGACGACGATCCTAATGTCATACAGACAGTGGATATTGATGAGCCCATTTACAAAAATGAAAGACCCTTTAAGCCCCACAACGCAGATGGAGGGGGGGCTCAACATCCAGGTAACAGCTTAACCTCATGAACAGAGCGGGACTTCAGATACTTAGCGGTAACATTTGTGATCTTAGCTGAGCATCTCCTAAGGAGAAAAGCAATGGCTCTGACTCCATTAGTACACAATCCGTTTGACTGGAGACTGATGGAGGCCCTTTAGAAACTGCTTTTCTAACCTTTTATTGCCTTGTGAGCCTCAACAAACCTTTCATAGAGGTTTTCTGACATTTCTTTTGACCGGGCTATAATCCACTTTAACAGGTCTCTGTTATGAAAGACAGACTTTGCTGGTGACCAAACCTTCTGTTTTCCACTTATACGACAGGGCACTAACTCACACTCGGTATGTCATTGATTGGGCCTCCTAGCCTGTTGATTTAACATCGGTAAACTACGTCTAATTGGTGTTTCAGTGTGGAAGAGTTATCTGCTAGCGGCTGTAGTGTGCCTGGGGCTGCTGTGTGTTCTCCTGGCTGGGATCATTGGCCTGTTCCTCCAACGTAAGTTTGAAGTTAAAGGACAAGTGGTGTAGTAAACAAAATCCCACAACTACTTCCTTGGTCATCGTAATTGCTTTTTTTAGCTTATTATTTCACAGTGAAAAAACAATTGACCGGCTACAACAACTTGACAAAAGAGAGAGACCAGCTACAGGCCAGCTACAAGAACCTGACTACAGAAAGAGACCAGCTATGTACCAGCCGCAAGACTCTTATTGAAGAAAGAGACCAGCTAAAACAATCTATAGTGCAGAAAGGTGAATGGAATCGGCTAATGACAGCTGATAGATACTGCCAATTGCTACACTGAACAAAGTCCAAATTTTGTCTATTATACAATTTATTATTTTGTTTTTGCTTGCAGTCATACCACTGAATTAAAATGACTATATCAAGACCTGTCAAACTAACACAGTGTCCTAAAATAGGGTGTCCAAAAAGATGGAAGTGGTTTGGGTCCAGCTCCTACTACCTCTCCAGTAAGGGCAATAACTGGACGGACAGCCGAGAGGACTGCCTGGAGAGAGGAGCAGACCTGGTGATCATCAACAGCCCTGAGGAACAGGTGGGTGTGGGTTTGAGAGAAAGTTCGGGAACACAATGGGTTTGTATTAACACGGTTTTCTCTCTACCAACCGCAGACATTTGTTAGTGGATTAAAACCCAAAGGCCGTGGGGTATGGATTGGCCTGACGGACTCTGTTACCAAGGGAACCTGGACATGGGTGGACGGAACAGCAATGACCACCTCAGCGTAAGACATCTAATGGGCTCATTGTCAACGGGGATTTTCTGATTGGTCAAAAGATTTGTCCTGGGTGTTTGAACACCGAGCCTATGAAATCCCTGACTGGGCTTTGAAATGTCATTCCATACATGAGAGCAGCTATACGTCACTTTCCTCTCGTCCGAACGACCACGCCCCCTTTTGGGGAAGCGCAAAGCGCGGTAAAAGTGCCCGTGCGGGTGTAGGCGAGACCCTTGCCCAATTGCAATTATTACTGGCACCATGTCTAAAAGTTGCTGCGTGGTCAAACAAGAAAAAAACCCTAGTTTACACCTTTCTTTACTTCCCCAAAGAGCGAAGGACAGTAAAAGAAGAGATCTGTGGCTCACATGAATTTTTTTGGTGTGATGCATCTACAATCAGTAGCCTACATTCGTGCACATGCATGTGACAGGGGTGAGGATAGAATTATTTGGCCCAATCCCAATGTCCACACTCACAAACTCACACACTTTGAAGCGCGTTCTTGCTAAGTCTGTGAGGGCTTAGGGCTGTCCCACTGTCAAATTGTCAAGTGCGCAAGGGCTCTTTTGCAGACATTTTGAGCCCTTTACACCCTTTTCGTAAGTCCGCATTTCTGCAGACTTTGCCTGAGGGAATTGCACGGGGGTTACCAGGAGAAGCCTGGATGCGAGAGAAAAATCTAGGCAAACACGCTTTATAAGAGAAGAACGGTAAACTGCACTACATTAACAAGGATTTAAAATGGCACATAGAACACATGAAATCAGAGGAATGTAATCACCTTATTACACACCTAGTATATTCAAATATTTATTTCAGTTTTTGTTTAACAATGCTGTTCTGACCAAAAATAGTACATTGATTGTTGACAAATATAGATTGTTATTGACAATGACCTCTTGTCCACTCTGTAGGGCAACAGCCTGCAAGGCATATAAATCAGGCAGTCGATCTATTAAGTGCCTTGGCCGCGAAGAAAGTAAAAAACGTAAAATAAAAAGTCCCGAACCCACAATAGTGCAACATGTTTCAGTGTCGTCAAGGTAACATGATAAAGTCACAAAGTGCGGTCCCATTACTATTTATTGCATTTAGAGCCCTTGCAGCCTCTTGCACTCAATCACTTACCAGGTGACGCCAGTTAAGTCTGTGAGGGTTCAGGGCTTAGGGTTTAGGGGGGACATTGGGATTGGGCCTTACTGTCTACTGCCTACCTTATAGCGTCAGGGGGCTAGCTAGTCAGCTTGCTAAACATGTTAGCGATTTAATTAGTTTACAGTAACGTCACATCGGACAGACTACCAAAACAGCAAAATAAAGTGACAGATGTCATAAATACATTACCTAGAGAATCAATAAGGTAGTTGTATATATCAGGATATGACACCTCCGACCACTGGGTTGGGTCGTTCGTCCACTTTGATGGAGGCAGACTGAAAGGACACTCAACCCCTATTTCTTTTGTTTTTTATATAATGTATAATGATCAATGATCGACAACAACATAAAATTATTGTTTGCCTGACTGGCCATAGTATTTGTGCTCCTAATAGCTAAAAAGCAATATAGTTTTCCTATTTTGTGCTAATCAATTGGCAAAGACGTCGGAATTTGTATTTACCGCCAGTCAAATTAAATGGGCTGCTTACCCCCAAAAAGGGGTTGGAGCATGACGTGAGTGCAAAGTACTCAGATGGGCTGCTCATGTATTGCTGCATTCACATTAGTAGCCCCACTCTTTTTTCTACTAATTCATCTTTTAAGTGAATCACATCAAACGTTTTGACATCAGTTCTTTTCCAGGACTGATCAGACTCTTCCAAAAAAAATTTGTAGTAAATTAGTCAGTGTGATTCTATATGTCGTTTCCTCTACAGGTATTGGAGGAGTGGTCAGTGTGATTCTATATGTCGTTTCCTCTACAGGTATTGGAGGAGTGGTCAGTGTGATTCTATATGTCGTTTCCTCTACAGGTATTGGAGGAGTGGTCAGTCTGATTCTATATGTCGTTTCATCTACAGGTATTGGAGGAGTGGTCAGTCTGATTCTATATGTCGTTTCATCTACAGGTATTGGAGGAGTGGTCAGTCTGATTCTATATGTCGTTTCCTCTACAGGTATTGGAGGAGTGGTCAGTCTGATTCTATATTCTGTATCTTCTAAGGGTATTTAAGGAGTGGTCAGACTAATTCTATATGCTGTATCTTCTAAAGGTATTCAAGGAGTGGTCAGACTAATTCCACATGTTGTTTTTGTCTACAGGTTTTGGGGACCTAAAGAGCCTAAAGGTGAAGCAGGCATGAACTGTGTGATTTCTGGATTTAGTTCATCGAACACAGCACGTTGGTGGGACTGGACATGTTCATTTGTGACAAAGTGGATCTGTGAATGTATGCTTCCTTCCAATTAACTATGTAAATGATGTTGTGAAATCACAGGCTATCTGCTAGAACATAGGACATAGACTAGAAAGACATATAACACACAGAATAGCAGTTATCAATCACTTCTTGCGGCGCAAGTAAGTTACATTAATCACGGACATTCTGCAAAACAATTTTTTTCTTGTCAATTTCCATTTACGTAGAAACTTACTATACACAGAATGTCCATTATAAAATGAATATATACCCCGCTGTATTGGAAAGAGTTGGTTTGAATTTATACCGCTGTTGCTGCAATTCATCTAGCTTCCACATAGAAAATACATTCTAGATAGTGATCCTTCAACTGTAACAGATTAAGGTTAGGGTTCAGAACAGATCTACACCCACTCATCCTGAATGTCGGACAGGAATAGACAGCTGCCTCTTCCTCTACAGCTTCCTGGATCACATCTCACGTGGGTAGGACCCAGGGATGACATCAGTCTGTTATGTTTACCGCTTTAGCTTCTTTTATGCATGAAGTAACCACATTGTGTTTACTATATTTTCCTTGTCAAGTAAATTCCATAACATGCTTCAATAATAAATAAACATTAAAATCATGTTTTTTTAAATATAATAACAAATAAAAGCAGTAAAAAAAATGAAACCTTTATATTTGCCTGTCAGTTATTTCGATGTAAATGGAGAGAAATTGAGTGAATGGCCACTGAAAGAGGGAAAAAAAAGAAGTCTGGGGAAATCCAGACATTTCGCCTATCTGACAAAAAAATAGAATAAATCGTCACAATGACGTATACAGCCATTATTAGTAGCCATCTATGGCAGTGGTTCCCAAACAAGGGTACGAGGGCCTCAGGTGGTACTTCAGAACACTAATGAGAACACAAGCTCAGTGCAGGTTAAAACACAGCAGGTTGTACAATTACCAAAAATAGCTGTTAAACACTGACCTATGGTTCCTCGTGCCCAGGGCTCTACAATGCAAGTGGGCTCTACAGTGCCAGACCCTGAAATAGATTTATGCAAACCGGAAAAATGATTTACGAGCAGTGTGTGAGTAAAGATTATATCCTACCGTAATCTATTTGTCACCTGCCAATTGCTTAAAAACTGCCAGTCCCACATTCCACAGTAGGGTTTTCTGTGATGACGCAGTCCAGTCAGAGTGAGAGAAAGGCGAACAACAGTGGAGAAAAGTACTGGTACAGGCTATAAGTTAACTTGCAGACATTGCTAAAAAAATTAAGCCCATTCAATTTCTTTTTAAGCGAAAAAAAAAAAAACCGAGGCGAAAGAGGAATGTGGCGAGGGGGGTTTGCAAGGTTCAACTACTGAAGCCTCTTCACAAGGCTTCCCTGAGGCGGCTGACGTTGACATGGACGATGAGAACAACGTTAGCGAAGCTACCGTGACCCCCGCTGTCGCTTCAACTTCCACTGTAGCCGGCGGAGGGAGAACATAGGGACTGATATCCTTTCTGTCTGGCAGGCATGGGTCAATGTGTGATTTTGGCGTTATATGCTGTTGCACAGATGTGTGTCCCTCAGCACACGCACACACACGCGCACGTGCACGCACACGCACGCAGTATAAATATGTATGTAATGAACTGTTTGTTAATAAACTCTGTGTTACTCGAACATTCTTCACAGTGCTCCTAAATTTCTTTGTGTGCTCCTACATTTTTCAATTTAGGAGCACATGTACTCCTTGGGAAAAAGTTAGCATAGAAACCTGCTTGTTCCACCGTGGCAACCCAATACAGTATAAACTCAGTATATACCGCCTATATAAGTTTCAAGGAAGAGGGCCTCTGGATCGAGAAATGCTGTAAACGTAATGTAAATGAAATGCTGTAAAAGTAAATGAAATCAACACTGAGAAAGAAAAGTTTAAAGCAATAAACATAAGCAAAAATAATGCAGGTTGATGAAATAATTCACTAATTTCTTTTGGCATATTTTGGCTAGGCAACTTTCAAAGGTAAACATGCTTTATAATATGAGATACAATGTACATGTTTGGGGGAAAAAATACATGAATGGTTAAAAACTTGCTGACTGCTTCATTGCAATTTATTTCAGCAATCAATTGTTGAGTTAAAGGGACTTCAAGATATACGGTATTTTTATACCGAAATCTTAGGATTACCTTCATGATGGGAGTTAGCATTATTTACATGTAGTTCATGATAAGTCTAACTTTCACCTGTCACACAACCGTTTTCCATTTGACATTTACAGCTCATGGAAAATGTGTGATTATGAAGAACTCCCCCTTTACCATCTCTCCAGCAAACAAAAAAAGACCCAAAAAGCTCCAAATTAGTGTTCGTAATTATTAGTTGAACCAGCAATAATTACTTGTTGGATTCCAGACAAAGCGCCATTCTGTCAGGGGAAAATTTTTATTAATTACACATTAGTATTTATATAAATACTGAATGTAAAACAGAGAAGTTTAGCACAGTTCTGCAGCAGCTGTGACCCTTTGGCCTGAAGATAATGAGAAATGTTGTTTTTTGGTTGTTCTTTGTACCTTTCAGCAGCTTGACTGGAGGAATCATCCCTCCCCTATAGCCTAGAGAACAACATCCGGTATGTTGAACGCAAAGTGCTTGAGGGTGCATATGAGAAGCTTCATATTTTCAGACATTTAAATATTTTTATTATTATTATATATGCTTTATGTGGTATGTATGTACTATTTATATATTTTGGGCGGGATTCGAACCTACGCTGCTGAAACACGCACTGAAGGCAGTGTGCGAGACAGTTGGACACTGACTCTTTACAAGCCGATCCTCTGAAACCTCCTGGATTAACCACCTCCAGTGGCAGGAAGCCTGGCCCTGTGATGAACTCTGTTTTTCCCCAGCATCCTTTGAAGTGCCATGTCAGCCAGAACCTTTGTTAACATTTCTCCCCACATCTCCGTAGAAGACAGAAATTGCTCTATATGAAACAACTTCTTCTGAACCCCTGATGGATGCCGGGCTGGGCCTCTCTGTGCCTCTCTGGGCCTGGCTAGACCTGGCTGGGTCGGGCTGGGCCTCTCTGGCCCTGGCTGGGCCTGGCTGGACAATTTGCCAGGTGTGCTAAAGGAACATCCCAAACAGTCTTTCACAGGGTAACACGTCTTTTCCTGGGGCCTTGACACTCAACTCCTTTTAATTGGTTCTTGTGTTTTCCCAGATGGAGATTTCTGCATTCAGGAAGTAAGTTGTATTTGCCATTCAGGGACAGGTGATTACACACCTCCCTAGACTGAAGCTTGTTTAAAGGATGAGCACCTGCCACAGGTTTGCAGGCATTCATCAAGTTCAGGAGTGAATGACATAACGTGATATCCCATTACCTCAACAAAGAACCACAAGCTGCAGGATGATTAGGGTTAGGTATTCAGACAGATTACGTCAACGTCTTGAACTGTATGAACTGTCTTGACAGGAGTTACATTTTCACAGAATAAATATGACATAGTAAAGGAAGCCATCTCTCTGTCCCCCTCCCAGTCAGCTGTCTGTTATATGAGATTAACTGATTTATTTCCCCATCAGAAGGTCCACTGCTGTGGTTTCTGGATGTTATCTAGATCTAGTGACTCAGTATGTGATTCAGTATGTTTGTGTGAAATGGAAAGTGCATGCGGGTGAGAGAGAAAGAGTGTCTGTTCGTGCGTGTTTGAGAAAGATAGTTTTAGTCAGAGTTCATTGTTTCTGTTCTACTGACAGACAGACAGAGAAAAGGAACAAGACACAATGTTCCATCTGCTTTTGTTTTTATTCATTCATTTGTTTTGTTTGTCATTTGTTTTGTTATTCTTCATCCACAGGGCCATGTCTAAACAAGGGAGAAATTACCAGACAAACTGTAACAGACTCAACAACTATCCACTATTTCACAACATCATCCCCTGTATGAAAAAATAATCCCCCGTTTGACAATGTGATCCCTGTATGACAACATGATCTCCTGTATTACAACATGATCCCCCGTATGACAACATGATCCCCTGTATGACAACATGATCCCCTGTATGACAATGTGATCCCCGTATGACAACATGATCCCCCGTATGACAACATGATCCCCTGTATGACAACATGATCCCCTGTATGACAACATGATCCCCCGTATGACAACATGATCTCCTGTATTACAACATGATCCCCCGTATGACAACATGATCCCCCGTATGACAACATGATCTCCTGTATTACA
>JACXGI010020501.1:0-11067 GCA_016801175.1 Esox masquinongy | reverse complement strand
CCACCCTCTCTCTCTATTCCACCCTCTCTCACCCCCCCCTCTATTCCACCCTCTCTCTATTCCACCCTCTCTCTCTATTCCACCCTCATCAATGTTGGACTATTAGACAAAATGTTGCTGTTTCTAATCCCCAAGCTGATGTTAATTTATAGTTATTTTCGATTGCTAAAATACTTTAAATTAAACTGAGGTCAGGTTGAGTATATAGATAGTTATAGTTGGTATTTATTGGACCTTTGTTTAATGATTGATTGAAATAACTTTATGAGATAACAAGTTGATGGCTTTTGGTGCAAGTACATTATTTTGTTTTGTGTATTTATTATTTTGGTATCTTACTGCATTTTGCAAATTTGTCAATCTGGCAAACAGCAATTTAGATTAGACCTGAGTTAACTGTTTTGATATTGTTAATATTACTTAGACGAAAGTGGTGAAGCAGTCGAAAGTAGTCAAAAGTGGTCAAAACGTTGCATAACTCTGTTACCATGTTACCATATGGTGTAAAGTCTGACACACTAGATCTTGAAACCATTTTACATGAAGACATTAAGACATAACAGGAAGTTTCACAATATGGGAAACCAATAATAGATATATTGTAAAATTTCCTGAAAACGTATGATTACCAAACTCACAAAACACTTCAAAACCTGCAGAGACAATTTAATGTTTTTACACCATGTTGCCGCCATATCAGTGACACGGAGGCACCGCCAGTCCATATGTCCATGAGCGCCTAGTACTCTGGCGTTTCTGTGTGGGAACTTCTCTCTGTCTCCAGCCCAAACATTGTTAAGCGCCTTTGTTCCCTTGTGTCACATTCTGATGACATGTCAGTGGAACAGCAGCACGCCTGCCTGCTCTACCCATGAGGTCATGACAGACTGACTGATCAACAGGGCTGGCAGACTGGCTGCTCCACCCATGAGGTCATGACAGACTGACTGACTGATCAACAGGGCTGGGCTGGCTGCCTGCCTGCTCCACCCACATCTCTGACAACTGTCAGACAGAGAGGCAGATAGACAGGAAGACACACAGACAGAGAAAATGATTGACTAACATGGGTCCCAGAGGACAGAATGAGAGGAGTCAGGTGTCCAGGGGACGGGAGGAGATAACAGTCAGCCAAAACACCCAGAGCAGAGGGCCAAAAACGATCTATGACATCATGAGAGTCTGGTAAGGGCCAGGAATACTGTGTCTAAAATAAAGAGCTTCCAAACTGACAACACATTTAAATACATACCAGTTTGTATGGCTGAACAACAGGAATAGAGATACATACTGTTAAAACAGGTAGGGCGTGGGATAGGAGAAAGAGGAGAAAAGGTGAAAGAGTTGTGTAGAGTGGAATGTGTGGACACTGGACACATTGGTGTTAATATGTATCACGTTCCACAGAGGCTGAGAAGTCCCGAAGGCCTCTGAGGCTGGGCAGGATTGGTCCTGGTGGGTCCCTGGATGGGAGACCAAATGCAGCTGGAACTGGTTTAATTAGATGGGACCTTTCCCAATGCCCCTGGAATTTTAGGGTATTCTGTCTCTTGTCGTAAGAGTAGGGGAGTTAACTCAGTTCTCCCAGCTACATTTATAACCTGGCCATGAAATTCTCATGGCCCCCTAATCATGAACAACTTCCAGTTGGCTCGTTTATCCCCTCTCCTCCAACTGTGACTATTCCCCAGGATGTTGTGTATTCAGTCAACTCGCCTGATAATATTAAATCAAATACATTAAAGTGTAATGAAATAAACATGAGTGCAGAGTCAGCGAACTGAGAAGCACAGAGAGAATCTCTGGGGAGAATTTTTCTTTCACAGAGAACGTAGCAAGACCACCTGCCTCCTCTTGTTCAGCTAGTGGAGGAGGTGGAAGAGGAGCAAAACTCCTACAGACCCACTATCCAACAGAAGACATCACAGTAACACACTCCCTATTTCCTGACACAAATTGTAAGGAGCTGCCTTAGCCGTTTGCCGTTTCTAACTGCTCAGCCATCTGCCAGGTTGCCTATTGGCTTCCTGGCTCCTTTAACTGGGCAGAGAGGCTCTCCTGGACAAAAATATGTACAAGGCGTGGCTCCTGGACAGTAAAATGATGAAACACTGTATGTGACATTCCACATGTGCCATAAGCACCTTTAGTTTGTCTCTCAGGGAATCATGCTGAGATGTAGTATAGTAGTAAATTGTTCTAACTGTAGTATACCATATGAGGTGTAGTGTAGTAGTATATTGTTCTAACTAGTATACCATATGAGGTGTAGTGTAGTAGTAAATTGTTCTAACTGTAGTATACCATATGAGGTGTAGTGTAGTAGTATATTGTTCTAACTAGTATACCATATGAGGTGTAGTGAAGTAGGATATTGTTCTAACTAGTATACCATATGAGGTGTAGTGTAGTAGTATATTGTTCTAACTGTATTATACCATATGAGGTGTAGTGCAGTAGTATATTGTTCTAATTGTAGTATACCATATTAGGTGTAATGTAGTAGTATATTGTTCTAACTATAGTATACCATAAAGTAGGCAAGATAGGGTCACTGAAACCTATAACCTAGCAGTCACAGCAGGTATGCAAGGCATCTTCATTTGACCGGACCAAGGTGTCAAATCAAGAACAATCCAGCAACTACTACCACTACCCAGGACAAATACTACCACTACCCAGGACAAATACTACCACTACCCAGGACAAATACTACCACTACCAAGGACAAATACTACCACTACCCAGGACAAATACTACCACTACCAAGGACAAATACTACCACTACCCAGGACAAATACTACCACTACCCAGGACAAATACTACCACTACCCAGGACAAATACTACCACTACCCAGGACAAATACTACCACTACCCAGGACAAATACTACCACTACCCAGGACAAATACTACCACTACCAAGGACAAATACTACCACTACCCAGGACAAATACTACCACTACCCAGGACAAATACTACCACTACCCAGGACAAATACTACCACTACCCAGGACAAATAGGTCTTCTAGGAGTCTGCTCTCCTTCTGTCCCCCACTTTCTCCCCCCGCTCCCTCTTTTTCTGTCTCAGTCTGTCTTTGAATTTCTCATTTCATTTAAATTCAAAGGACTTTATTGGCATGGGAAACATCCTCTTGGCTTCTCTGTCCCAGACCCTTCTTTCTATCTCTATGTTCCCGATACCTCTCTTTCCTTTGCGTCTATTACAGGTTTCAGTTAGGTGTTTTTATGTGATATTTTGCAATAGCCTGTCTACATTGTACATAAAAAATACACATAATTAATATTTGAGACTGTCTATAACTTTGAGCAGATCATGTACCCAGACAGCTTTTGACATTCACATTATGCCTGAATAAAAGATCTAGAAGTAGACATTGTTATTTCCAATAAAATTAGGGCAGAAGATTTCCCCTTAAGGCATCTTATAATGCCTTACTCTTACCTCGGATGTAGTTGGATTTAGTCTCATCAAGGAGACTGGAGGAAGATGCTCCCATAATGAATAAGTGAATAACTTTATATATCCGTCCAGGTCAGACCACGGTAGGTTGCTATAGGATACCAATAGGTGAGTAACTTGTATTTCGTCTCGTCACAGACCGCTTCTGTGTTGCTCCTCTACTCGTATCTGACAGAATAACGGGCGGGGAGGAAGCACGCTTGAAGAATGGACCAGTGTCATGACTCAACCATGAAGCCGCAGCGCCGCCGACTGCACGCCTGCTTTTAGAGGCATTAAGACAGGCACATCGGTTTGTACACGATGAGATCAGAAACTACAGTATAAAAAAAGCCTTACAGTAATATATGACGTGTAAGCATAGAGATGAAGTGAAACAAACTGAAAGAGCTTTATAAAATTAAGTGTAGGCCTAACCTATTCGATTATGGTTCATTGAAATAATATTCAATTAAATGCGTACCTGAATTAATATTTAAAATGTGTTAATGTATGTTTCCGCTTATTATGTAATACATTTTTAAAGTTTGTTTTCTTTCTCCAAATCTAAGCAATAATTCTATGTGCTCGTTTTTTGCGACGTATTATTTTTGTTTGGCTCTTTGCCTACGTTTCCCAAACTCCAGTGCGACGCCTAATCCGCCATATTGAAATTGCCAGAACGCGCTGGCTGGATCGTCCGTATCCACAACACAAAATGTAAGTATATAAACAAAACCTTTACAGTAACATGTTATAATTCTCCAGTTTAATAGCTGAAAGCATTAGGTACCACTTAAAAAAGTGGTTGCCCAGTAAATAGTTATTTTAAGAATAGGTTGCCTATATATAAGTACCGTTGTTTGGTCATGAGGCTCCGTCGCAGCCGTAGCTTGTCAGCTAGCTGGGTAGCTAGCATGTATTTTAGCGTTTTTTTCTGGTGACAGCGCAGAATTAAATGAATACAACATAGTTTCTATTTTAGTTCATTCGTGTTTTGTATAAATATTATTATAATTGAGCATTTTAGAGTTGTACATTTTGTCGAGTCGATTCTGTATGCACATATCTGTAACAACCAGAATCGGAACACAAAGACTAATGGGGAAACTAGCTAAATTGCTAAACAGCACTGCTGATACTGTTACTAGCTAACCTAGCTAGCTTGTTTATTATGTGTGCCTTTGCCCAGGCATGAAACATGATATATAGCCAGTTGTTAAAATTGAATAATTCACATAGTAGCCTTCTAAATGGAGGTCCCTGGTTTTGTAATGACAAATAGCCTGCTAGCTAATTCAATCAAGTGCTTTTGTAAGAGAAGATGCATCCTAGCTTACTACTGTAAACTGTCAAACCATCATGAGAATGTTTTGAAAACATTGATTTGACAACACTGCAATGTTGAAGGCTTTTTTCTCCTCAGTTCCTTGATGGCCTAGCTGTTATCCATTTATCCACCATTCTTGCGTTTGTGTTGTTGCTCGTTATGTCAAGACAACATCAAATAACGTTAAATGGTGCTGACCGTGAGTAAACTGTGTTTCCCTTCTAGATCGTGAGTATGACGCAGACAGTGCAGACCAACGGGGTGCAACCCCTCAGCAAGACCTGGGAACTCAGTCTCTATGAGCTACAGAGGACTCCACAGGTAGGGGAGCACAGTTAATGTTACACCGCTGTCTCTATGAATTGCACAGGATTCCATAGGTAGGAGAGCACAAGTAACATTAGACCTCTGCAATAGCTGCAAGGGACTGAACCGATAGGATCCACAGGTTACCTAACAACTGTGTATGAGCTAGGGCTCAGTTGGTGTGGTAAGGAGGTCAGCGTGATTGGCGCCCAGGCAGTAAATCTGATCTAATTAAGTTGATGTGTCGTACTTGTCATGGTTCACTTATTGTAGCAGGCACGCAACCGGTGTACTCAAGTCTGATTTGGATGTGTCTGTTTTCACAGCGTAATGTTTGGAAGTTGTGTTTTTTAGCTTTAGAAGAAGCGATTGTTACATGCCAACTCCCCGTTCATGTAAACTGGTAGCCTAACTAGTGTACAGAAATCAGTGCTGCAATGCAGTTGATTGGCGATGACATTGACATATATTCCGGGTTGGCATTTATGCAGGTGTCATACTATATCTTTACCTCAACAGAGTTTGAAATACATGTACAGGCAATAATCTTAATTTGTTAAGCTCAGAATGTTGTATAGTTATTGAGATGTGTTAACCAGAGGTTGTAACTAATTATTTTCCAATCTTTCAGTTCTGATCAGAAACTGTAAAACAATAAAATATATAAGGATCACTTGGTATCATTCCTTTTTGTAATAAAAATAATGTGAAATTGGCCTTGTCTTTTTTTGTTATACTTCGCTCCTAAAATGACTGTTTCAGATAGAGAAGCTTGCAATGTGACAGGCAAGTTACCAAGTTTAAATACTTGATTAACAGACTAAGGCATGAGATACAACTAATATGGAGAGAATGTGAGGGGATTGGAGGAAGGAGGGCTGACTTACTGGGAATATTTATATGACATGCATTATATTGGGTTAAGACTTTGAGTATCTGTGACCTAACAGAATTAGAGGATTACTAAACACCTACCGGAGGAGCATCTGGAGTTTGAACAGTCAAACCAAAGCCCAGGATCAGAGTTAACATTAGCTAGCTAACAGGCTCACAGAGTGGCACCAGAATCAATAGTTAATATCATTTTTTTAAATTTATATGACCTACAATATAAAAATTAGGGGAACATGTACTGTAGACCTCCTATACTTTCAAACAGAATGACTGGCAGGCCTTTGCATAGTTTTTTATGGGACTTGGGAACGGAAAAAAACGCCACTTACAAGTTCCCAATCTTAACAAAAATACAATTCACTTGAGTTCCCCTTTATACTTGTTGTTCTGAGGCCTGGTGTTGACTGTCCATTCTGCCCGTTGCTCCCTGTAGGAAGCCATCACAGACGGGCTGGAGATCGCTGTTTCTCCCCGCTCCCTCCACAGTGAGCTGATGTGCCCCATCTGTCTGGACATGCTCAAGAACACCATGACGACCAAGGAGTGCCTTCACCGCTTCTGTGCAGACTGCATCATCACAGCCCTCAGATCAGGGTGGGTGTCGCTGACCCTCGCCTGCTAAAACACCATTTACGCTCATTTATTTTCTGTGGCAACTGTCATTGCCGTCCCCATGTTAGTTATATATCATGTTATGCCAATAATAATATATTATAAGAAACATATTATCATTACAATTTAATCATTACATATACCTCAAAGCTCTGCAAAACAAAAAGAAATGATTCAAATAAAAGAACCATCAGACCATCAGATTTGTAATGAAGAGTAGCTGGGTGGTCAGGATAGAGACTGAAGGTGAGGACAGTTCAAGGCTTGAGGTAGACATTTCATTTCCAACCACGCTGTCTGTGGCTTTGTCGTAGGAATGTCAGGTCAGGTTAGACTTCAGTACTAGTCGCTGGACTGATCACTAGCTAGCTACCCTTCATTAGTGCCAAAATGCAGCGCCATCTTCCGTGACGCATCGGTGTTCATGAGGTGCCCGTAAGCACACATCACTTCAGTAGTGATTCAGTTGTAACTTTGTGTTCCGTACGGTTGTGGTCATCGATCATCTATTTTTACCTCTGTGGTCAGACTTCTCCCCACCTTCAAACCCCAGACTGTCATCTCTGTAGTCAGGCTTCTCTCTACCCTCAAACCCCAGACTGTCATCTCTGTAGTCAGGCTTCTCTCTACCCTCAACCCCCCGACTGTCATCTCTGTAGTCAGGCTTCTCTCAACCCTCAACCCCCCGACTGTCATCTCTGTAGTCAGGCTTCTCTCTACCCTCAACCCCCCGACTGTCATCTCTGTAGTCAGGCGCTACACCCCGAAATTACCTACACTTTGTCAAATCAAAACACTGCCTGCTAGCCAACAACCTACCGCCAATTTCAGTTTTAATAACATTATGAATTGAAACAGCCCCAACTTTAATAATAAACTTAATTAAAAGTATTCTTTAAACATAATTTTGAAAGATAAAATGCCATAAACAGATATCTGTTTACAAAGTGGACTGGACCTCCACACCTGCACATGTTCATGTGAATCTGGCAAAACAAAAAATGTAATGTTGGCTAGGGCTAACCTTCTCTCGCTCTGTTCCTCCTAGCAATAAGGAATGTCCTACATGCAGAAAAAAGCTAGTGTCTAAGCGTTCCCTGCGGCCGGACCCAAACTTTGACGCCCTCATCAGTAAGATCTACCCGAGCCGGGATGAGTATGAGGCCCATCAGGAAAGAGTTCTGGCCCGTATCTCCAAACACAACAACCAGCAGGCCCTGTCCCACAGCATCGAGGAGGGCCTCAAGATACAGGCCATGAACAGGTAATGTACCCTGACCTTTTACCCTAGCTCTGTCCCATAGCATCGAGGAGGGCCTCAAGGTACCGGTAATGTACCCTCACTTTTGATCCCTAACCTTTGCCCTGTTTCAAAGCCTCGAAGGGGGACCTAATTCAGCTTATGAAGCCTGGCAACCAAGACGCATTCATTCAAAAAAAACATTTTTATGGTTGCTGCCCATTCCTTAAAAAAAAAATCAAGAGTTCTTAAAATGTATTTATTTTTTTATATTTAGCTGCATTTTTACATGTTGGTCAGGATAATAAATGTTACAGCTAACCAGGTAGAATATGTAGATTGTACAATTGGAAGCAATATTTTCTTACACAGCCAAGTGAAATGGTTGCTTAATGTGACTAAATTATTACCATCTGCAGCCCTATTTTAATATAAATCCTCACTTGGCCTCAATAATACGATGATTTGGTGTACTTTACTATCCACAAAGCTTTTTTTGTTGAACATGCATTATTAGTTGCTAATCTGTAACGTTATCTGGTTAGCTTGCTGGCTTTCTAGTTGACTGCACTTCAGACCAAACAACTGACGTTGATAAGACTTTGTGTCCTATCCTTGCACAATTTATTATTTGAAAACAAATCTGGAGTTAAGAACAATAAGAGACATGGACACTTCTGGGGATTGATAACGCCAAAGAATACTGCTACTCTAGCTGACCGACATGAATAACCTCAGAGAATGCTGCTACTCCATCTGACAGACATGGATAACCCCAAAAAATGCAGCTACTCCAGCTAAAAGAGACATGGTTAACCCCAGAGAATGCTGCTACTCCAGCTAACAGTGACATGGATAATCCCTGAGAATGCTGCTACTCCATCTGATGGAGACATGGTTAACCCCAGAGAATGCTGCTACTCCATCTGATGGAGACATGGTTAACCCCTGAGAATGCTGCTACTCCATCTGATGGACACATGGATAACCCCTGAGAATGCTGGTACTCCATCTGATGGAGACATGGATAACCCCAGAGAATGCTGCTACTCCATCTGATGGAGACATGGATAACCCCTGAGAATGCTGCTACTCCATCTGATGGAGACATAGTTAACCCCAGAGAATGCTGCTACTCCATCTGATGGAGACATGGTTAACCCCAGAGAATGCTGCTACTCCAGCTAACAGAGACATGGATAACCCCTGAGAATGCTGCTACTCCATCTGATGGAGACATGGATAACCCCAGAGAATGCTGCTACTCCAGCTAACAGAGACATGGATAACCCCAGAGAATGCTGCTACTCCATCTGATGGAGACATGGTTAACCCCAGAGAATGCTGCTACTCCAGCTAACAGAGACATGGATAACCCCAGAGAATGCTGCTACTTCAACTTGTCATCTTATTATGCCGCTATACGTCTGGTGTCCAAACATGTCACTCCTGTCCATCGTACACTCCACAGTCTTCAAGTCAAGGTTCAATCAAATCCAATACAAGAGAGTGGTGCTTGCACATGGATCAGCAAGGAAACAGTCCCTCTACCTTCAGGCCATGCTCAAACCTTACATCCCAACAGGATTTCTTCTGCCACCTCTGGTCTCCTGGCTTTTCTCTGTCCTGGCACCCCAATGGGTACAACTTGCTTCCTCCTGTCCTAGGACAGCAGAGTCTCTCATATCATCCCAAAAATCACAAAAAAAATGTTTATAGAGTATGCTAAATAATACCTCAGCCAGCATAGAAGTGCCTTTTTTATTTTTACACAAACCATCTGGTCTTTCACGAACACTTGCTGAATTTTACACTTGCTGATGTCTACTATGAGTAAACATTTTTCTACAAGTGATTTTTGTTGTCCCGTCTGGCTATTTCAAGTTGAAAGTACTAACTATAAGTGGCTGTGGATAATCGATCTTCTGAGTAAATTGTAAATGTTGGCTGTACCGCTTCCTATTTATGCTCAATATCAGCACCAATTAGCCTACAATGTAAATGTAATATGTATTTATTACTGGTTGATTATATCTAACCTTCTGTTCCCTCTTCCCACCACTGGGGGTCACTGTAGGCTGCAGCGGGGGAAGAAGCATCAGCTGGAGAACGGGAGCGGTGTGGAGGACAATGGTGACTCCTCCCACTGCAGTAACGCCTCAGTCCACTCCAACCAGGTACACACAACGCACTTCGTAGCGCACAAACACGCACACAAATACCCACTCTAAAGTATGTGCACACCTTAATTCCAGTGTATGGTTGCACAATTCCCGTAACTTCCCCAAAATTCCCAGGTTTATCAGAAATTCCAGTTGAAAAATCTTGATGGAAAAAGTGGAAAATCCGGAATCCTCCAACCAGCGTTTCTTGAAACCCTGGGAATTTTGGTAAAGTTACCAGATATTTTTGCCCCCCATTTCTATATCTATCAAATATGTAAACAGCAATCAGTAAAGGTGAGCTGTGTCCTGATGCCATAGAAGACTAGGATGTATTGTACAACAGAGGTACAAATTGAAATGTAAATGTTATTGCAGTGAGCTCTCAGAACATGGACCGTATGAACACGTAGAACAGGATATCCAGTGTGCCTGTCGTATCCGTCACTTTAACCTGTTGTCTTCTGGGTTGTACTCAGCGCATCTTTTCTCCCAATAAATCAATCAATCAAATCAATCAATCAAACCAGGAGGCGGGGCCGAGCATCAAGCGCACCAAGACGTCGGACGACTCTGGCCTGGATATGGACAATGCCACGGAGAACGGAGTGGGCGGGGACTTGGCGATGGACGGGGCCAGTGAGATTGAGCTGGTGTTCCGCCCACACCCGACTCTCATGGACAAGGAGGACACGGCACAGACCAGGTCCAGGGCCCGTCTCTCCGTTGACCAGAAATTTCTAATCTCTGCGAGACGGTGGGCCGTTAACCATTCTTGTTTCTCCTCTTCAGTGTGGAGTTTGTCCCCCGGTACATCAAGACGTCCGGTAACGCCACGGTGGACCACCTATCTAAATACCTGGCGGTGCGCCTGGCTCTGGAGGAGCTCCGGAAGAACGGAGAGGCCAGTCCCATCAACGTAGACGCTGCTTCGGAGAAACAGTACACCATCTACATCCCCACAGCCAACGCCCAGTTCACGGTAATAACACAGTAGTCATATTAATGTCATATAACTACAATACTCATACTACAGTACACCATCTACATCCCCACAGCCAA
>JACXGI010020500.1:0-11067 GCA_016801175.1 Esox masquinongy | reverse complement strand
AATAAAATATAAAATATATAAAAATACAATAACATAAAAACAAATACTCAAATTAAAACATCAAAACAAATGAAAACATCATAATAATAGAAATACAATAAGAAAACATAAAGATTAAAAAAAAAGATTAGAAATGGGATAAAAACATAGGAAGCTATAAGGCTAAACAGTGTGGTTAAGTTTAAGTGCTCAGTCGTAGTCACGTGAAAAGAGTAGTGTTTTTAACCTGGATTTAAAAATGGATACGTTTGGGGCACGTCTAAAATCTTCTGGTAGTTTATTCCAGTTGTGTACAGCATAAGTGCTAAACGCAGCTTCTCCATGTTTAGTTTGGGCTCTAGGCTCTACTAGCTGACCAGTGTTCATGGATCTGAGAGCCCTGCTCGGTTTATATTCTTCAAATATATCAGAAATGTATTCGGGTCCTAAACCATTCAGAGATTTATAAACTAAAAGCACCACTTTGAAATTTATTCTGTAACTGACTGGAAGCCAATGTAAAGATTTAAGAACCGGAGTGATGTGCTCTGTTCTCTTGGTCCTGGTTAACATTTTTTGAGTATCATCAGCATAGCTGTGGTAGTTAATGTTGTTGTTCTGTAGAATTTGGCCCAGAGGTAACATATAGAGATTGAACAGAAGCGGTCCGAGAACTGATCCCTGTGGAACTCCGCATGTCATAGCCACCCTATCAGATTCATGATTACCAATGGTGACAAAGTAACTCCTGCCATCTAGATAAGATCTGAACCAATCAAGGACTGTCCCGGAGAGTCCTACCCAATTTTCTAGCCTATCTATAAGTGTTCTATGATCTACAGTGTCAAATGCTGCACTGAGATCTAATAGAACCAGAACAGTTATTTTATCAGAATAAACAAAAAACTGAGGTTTTGGTCATTGGTTCAAAGGCCCAAAGAGACGAATTGACGACACACCTAAATTCACTTGCAATAGACATTACACCTATTATAAAATCCCTGCACTGGTTGCCAATTAGTTTTAGAATAGATTTTAAAATTGCCGTATTGATTTTTAAAGCACTGAATAGACAGGCACACAAATATATATCAAGATTTGCTTTTAAGGTATGTTCCTGGTCTGTCCCCAGATCATCTGGCACTGGGCTTTGAGTTGTCCCAGCGGGACAGTCAGGACAAAGATGTTTGGTGAAGCTGCCTTTAGCCGTTATGGTCCTGTCCTCTGGAACAGCTTGCCAGATGATCGGAGGTCCTCCCAAATCTTGGACATTTTAAGAAAGATCTTAAAACACCTTTTTAGCCATGCATTTGTATAGGGTGTTCTATTATTATTATTTTTTATTTCACCATTTTACTTTATTAATTTATTAATATTTTATTGTCTTGTTAAACACATTGAAATTCATTTGATTGTAAGAAATGTGCTATATAAATAAAGTTTGATTGATTGATTGATTGATTGATAGGTTCAATGCATTTAAGATGTTATGTATCCCAGAAACAGTAAAGAGTGAAAAACTAATACTCCGGTAATTTCTTTACTCTGGCAGAGGAGGTAGAGTGATACACCTGGCGGTAGCAGCCATATACAGGACCAGGGAAAATGTGTTTTTATTAAGCTCTTTATTTGCCTGTAAAAATACAATATAACATAATATACACTCAAAAAAATTAAGGGAACTCTTAAATCACACATCGGGTCTTGATGAATTAATATTTTAAAGTTCAAAATCTTTACTGTACATTGTGTAATTCATTGAGAACAAAATGATGTGCAACCCTCCAAGGATATGCCTCCCCAGACCATCACTGACCCACTGTCATAAAGAAATTTGAACAAATTGGGTAAGTTAAAAATGTAGTGGAAGGATCGAAAAGCTCCCAAAGCAGCTGTGATCCTTTTGACCTCTCACTTCCTGTCAGTGCTCTTAGTTCACAACCACAACTACCCTCTTCAGCAGGGTCACACAGTCAAAACTGCTGACAATTCATATTTTAACAAAGGTTTTTGTTTTTTAACCACATCACATGAAATTTTCACACGTTTGTATGTACACCACAACGCTGATATGTTGGTCTGGACTTGGTACATCTAACAAGGTCATTAGTGCATGAAAAACCACTCCTATATACTCAAATGACCCTTAAAAAAGTGAAATTCAGACTTCACATTGCAATAGTAGAATCTCTCCCACACAATTGCAGTGCTGATGAATCACTGACCTAGGTCCATGCCCAGGCCGTACCACCCGACTGAGTCCCACGAGGGAGGCGGACTTTGACCCAGCTCCATTTGGGTGGTATGGAGGGAAGGCTGGACAGATTTTCCTTGTTTCATTGTGCTACTGGGACTCCTGATGCAGTTTAGCAGCCTGAGAGCTGATGGAGGTCAAAAGTTGAAGGAGTGTTCTCCTCCGATGCCCTAATTCTACTAACTTCCTGGTTGAGCGAGTTTGTTAAGATCCTCTATAACATGCCTGGGTATGTTTTGGAGGATACCAGTATGCCAAAATCTAAACTCTCCTGATATGTTTGGGAGTGGCTGCCAATCAGAGTAGACCACAACACTGATGTGTTGTTCTGGACTTGGTACTTCTATCAAGGTCATTAGTGCATGAAAAAACACTCCTATTTACTCAAATGACCCTTAAAGAAGTGAAATTCAGACTTGCCATTTCAATAGTAGAATCTCTCCCCCACAATTGCAGTGCTGATGAATCACTGGCCTAGGTCCATGCCCCTGGCTATGCCACCCGACTTTGGCCAGGAGTCCCACGAGGGAGGTATAATTTGACCCAACTCCAGGGAGAGATGGCTGGCCAGGCTTTCTTTGTTTCATTGTGCTTCTGCGACTCCTGCTGTTGACGGAGGTCTAAAGATGCTACTGAAAAATATCAATAACTCAATATATTGTGTAACAAACATAAAAAAACTCCAAAACTCTCACTGAAGTTTCATATGTTTACTTAGCGAGGTGTAGTAGCTACATGGATACAGTTTATTTGCTGTACAACATTCCATTGTAATACTCCTACCCTCTTCCCTCACAGTTTGTTTGTGTACTTTTCCATGATTTCCAGTAAGACATACACTAACTGAAACTATTCAGGCCTCAGATGTCATGCCTTGCACAGTGTTATCAGGAAAAAGAAAGTCTCTGAACTGGAGAACATATCATTATGACAGACATATAGATTTCCTATCACACATCATAAGATTTGTGATCACACTTCAGTTAGTACTCAAATTGTCAAAACTACCAAGGAGTGTAGAGAGGGGATTCTGATTTGGTGATAAGTCTAATTACCAAGGAATAAAATGAATGAATTGTCCACTTTTTTAAGATTCACAAGTCTGTTTTGGTGCATTCATCTGAACAGCTTTTTGGCAAACATTCAGTAAGGGTAAGTGTTATGGAAATGTGACACTTGATAGCCAACAAATAACCTTAAAAACAGTGATATGAGTATATTATTAAATTGTCAGTACAAGTTATAACATATTTAATTTTTTCTTTACCCAGTTAATAATGAAATAACCAGTCAATAGTTTTATCTGAGTTCATGTTGTGTGTGTGTGTGTGTGGTTGGAAAGGTCAACAGCATGAAAAATAGGAAGTCTGGTTCTGCGTCCTCATGAAGAAGAAGTCTGGGTTTAGAAATGCAGCATATGTAGTTTTGAAGATCACCAGTTAAACCTAATTAGTGAACACAAAGCAGAAGTATAGGCTTTTTCACCACCCTGACATAACATTAAGGAACTTTCCGTCAATAGAGATAAGAGAAGGCTATTCCATCTAGCATTGTCTGAATGCAGTCAAACCAATATTCATCTACCCCTCCATCTGGCAACTGATTAATCTGTGAATCCAATATCTAACATTTATTACATTTCGCACAAAAAGTTATTACGTTAGTCACTAAGCAATTTTTGTAAGTTATTACAGTATTGGATTTTATTACATTAAAAATCCAAACATTATTACATTATTAGCAGGTATTATGTTATTGGTAGTCATTAATAGTGTCTACAATTTCCTTTAAATGTTTTGTTCAGATTCAGTGGTTTTAAGAATGACCTTTATCACACTGCGTCACAATTCAAAAAGTTAATACAGTTGTGCTCCTTAGTTTGCATACCCTGGCAGAAATTGTGAAATTTTGGCATTGATTTTGAAAATATGACTGATCATGCAAAAAAACTGTCTTTTATTTAAGGATAATGATCATATGAAGCCATTTATTATCACATAGTTGTTTAGCTCCTTCCTAAATCATAATGATAACAGAAATCACCCAAATGGCCCTGATCAAAAGTTTACATACCCTTGAATGTTTGGCCTTGTTACAGAAACAGAAGGTGACACACACTGGTGAAAATGGCAATCAAAGTTGAATTTCCCATACCTTTGGCTTTTTTTAAAATTGCAATTAGTGTCTGTGTATAAATAGTCAATGGGTTTGTTAGCTCTCACGTGGATGCACTGAGCAAGCTAGATACTGAGAAATGAGGAGCAGAAAAGAACTGTCAAAAGACCTGCGTAACAAGGTAATGGAACTTTATAAAGATGGGAAAGGATATAAAATAATATCCAAAGCCTTGCAAATACCAGTCAGTTCTGTTCAATTACTTATTAAGAAGTGGAAAAATTGGGGATCTCTTGATACCAAGCCAAGGTCAGGTAGACCAAGAAAGATTTCAGTCAAAACTGCCAGAAGAATTGTTTGGGATGCAAAGAAAAACCCGCAAGTAACCTCAGGAGAAATACAGGTTGCTCTGGAAAAAGACGGTGTGGTTGTTTCAAGGAGCACAATACGACGATAATAAGAATTAGCTGCATAGTCGAGTTATCAGAAAGAACCCATTACTGCGCCAATGCCACAAAATAGCCCGGTTACAATATGCCCGACAACACCTTGACACGCCTCACAGCTTGTGGCACACTGTAATTTGGAGTAACGAGACCGAAATAGAGCTTTGTGGTCACAACCATAAGCGCTGTGTTTGGATAGGGGTCAACAAGGCCTATAGTGAACAGAATACCATCCCCACTGTGAAGCATGGTGGTAGCTCACAGATGTTTTGGGGGGAGTGTGAGCTCTAAATCTTGTGAAAATTGATGGCAAGATGAATGCAGCATGTTATCAGAAAATACTGGCAGACAATTTGCATTCTTCTGCACGAAAGCTGCGCATGGGACGCTCTTGGACTTTCCAGCACAATGACCCTAAGCACAAGGCCAAGTTGACCCTCCAGTGGTTACAGAAGAAAAAGGTGAAGGTTCTGGAGTGGCCATCATAGTCTCCTGACCTTAATATCATCGAGCCACCCTGGGGAGATCTCAAACGTGCGGTTCATACAAGACGACCAAAAACTTTGCATGACCTGGAGGGATGACATGTGTTTTGCCTGCTCACTCATGTTTTCTTTACAAATGGTACATAAAGCTCCGGAAAAAATTAAAAGACCACTGCACCTTTTTCTTTCCTTTCCAAAAAAGTTTAAAAGAAGTTTTGAGTGAGGAACAGAAGTGTTCAATTTGCAGTGGTCTCTTAGTTTTAACCTTTCTGTTCCTCACTCAAAACCTTCCTTTTTTACTTTTTTGGAAGAAAAAGGTGCAGGGGTCTCTTAATTTTTTCCAGAGCTGCATATGATCAATTCTCCAAGGGTATGCAAACTTTTGAGCACAACTTCATGTCCTTTTAAGGAAGTGAGATGAACAAGAGTGCTGGTCTTTGAAATGTAAAAGTGAAACAATTGTTTGTCCAGTGACATGCTCCACCTCTGAAACAAGTTGATAAGGAGCTGTGCACATCAGAAGTACACTGTCCGAAGTTATTTTATTGTTTTCACTTAATCAGTGTGCTGACTGAACAATTTGCCGTGAGAAAGGGGGCCGAGTCAAAGGTTTGTTTGAAATATAATATAAATCTGCTACATGTATTCTACAAAGTAAAACATTTACGTGTAATTACAGATTAGTATTTAATATTTAGTATTAAAAACTGGATTATTTTCTTGGAGGTAATTTGTGTATTAGAAACAGTTACATATTTGTTTGTTAAAACATGTTCTATCAATTACTAACCAGCAATAGCAAATGGATAGTTCCCTCTAATTCCAACATGGCATATTGGTTTCATTTACATTTTCCTTACTTGTAGAATTGGCACACAGGCTTCAGTTTCATTATGACTTTTGAATTACATTTACAAAATAAATTGTGTTTTCTCTTTTTACTGACTCTTCTGGGGAATAAATGTTAAAACAAAAGAAAAGTGTTAAATATACATCACATCCTTAGAAGAATGTATATATTTAGCATAAAGTTTATAGATACCGAAAGATACATTAACTGTTGACATTTTAGTTGATACATTATCCACAGCACCTGTTTCCCCCTTAGCAGAGCCCAATCATGGGGGCATCTGTAAGTGTAAGGAACCAAACTCCCTACATTTGGCACTACGAAGTTATTGGTGACGTAAGTACAGTATCGGAGACAGTACAAAATGTTGTTAGTTATTAACAAAATAAAGATATGACACAAATGCTCCTTTGGAGGCAACTCCCATCCTTACAGGTAATATCAATGACACCATTAAAAGATTATTGCAAATAAAGGCATGCCATAAGAGATGGTAAACCAAGTAGGTAGAGTTAATGTATTGATGTTGTTAATATGAATGATTGAATACTTGAGATGCATTTAGATGCAATATTAGGTGCATTATTGTTTTCTGTTTTCCAGGGAGGTGGCAGTGGCACATTGTACAGCGGGAGTAGTGTAGAAAATAAACTAAACTCCAGATGGATCCATAACTACCTGAAGCTGAGATATGGCACTCACAGTTGGAACTCCTTCTCATATGAATTCAACAGTAACAAGGGGAACGGGGATATAACATTCACAATTAAAGAGACCAGCAACCGTTCATATATTCAGCTACTGTGCAGCACAGAGAATAACAGTCCAACATGTCCAAACTATGGTAAGTCCAAAGTCCAATTAATATGTACACACCTGCTGAGCTACTTTATCTTGATCATGCTCAATTTGGAAATACATAATCTATTCTTAACACACTGAGGTCTATTGAGGAAACTTTGATTATTTATAATATATATTTTGAATATCTACATTGTCATCTACAAATGCTGTTTATTTGGTAAATAGCATTAATTCACTATTTTATTTTGATATATTTGTTCATATATTTTGTCATACTTATGTGGTGGAGTGATAATTTTCATAAAAGTATATAGTTTTAATTAAAGCAGAATAGGACTAAAACAATTCACAAAACCTACTAAAATTCAGTCTCTAACTATCAAGTTAAAAAGGAGTTATGCAAATTAACAACATGAATCATGGCAATAAATATACAAATGTTGTTAGATTAACTTTACATTGTTGATGATATAATTTACAAGGCAATACCGCTCACATTATAAGATAAGATAATACTGAACTTGGAAGGAGGGACAGGTAGCGAGAGAGAAGGGGAAATTCAACAAATTTATATTCAAAAATATTATTGACCAATACACAGACCAGAGTATGCCATCCAATCATGGTTAACCAGCTAACATTCTGAGAGGAAGTGGTTATTTACATTATGTGAGAGAGAATAAAGCACTAGATAGACACTTCTCAGAGCCACTGGTGAATGCCACCAACCCATGCGTGAGAGAAAGAAACAAGGACCCAGTCTTGTCATGACCCTAATTGGCAGATCAGGGCTAATAGATACTGTACAGGGAGGGGTGGCCCAGCATCTAAGTTGCTGCCTCAGGTGCACATGTACTGCTGCACAGCAGAAATTCTCTCTATCTTTGCCCACTGTCTCTTCGGATTAAAGCATGACATGTCTAAAAATATTTATCTTTAAAAAGTAAGAAATGTTATTGTATACTCATGTATCTTCTTTGGTAACAGAGTTTTTTAAACTTACAAAAGGCAAATCATTTCTAAAAACAAAATATAGTATTGATATTACTTTGCAGGGTTCTTTACCTACTGTAAATATAATTGTGTTCTGATGACGTATAACAGAGGCATCGCTAGGATCACAATAAATTTGGGGCTTAGCCCGCCCCACCACCCCGCCCTGGACAGAAAATACAGGGTTTTGAATGTATGTGCGGAAAATTTAGATGGACACGCTAGCGGCCTACATTGTCATAATGAGCGATCAGAATTATAGATGAATAGATCAGGGGCGATTTTTTCTTTTTTTTTTGGCCAATTTGAGATCCAGGGCTATTGATAAAAGGGGGGCTATAGCCCCGGACGCCCAGGCCTAACGACATATAAAGATGTTGTCTTTTAAGACATTTCCATATGACCAGAAATAAGAACCTCTGCTTATTCAGAATATTTAGGATGAAACATTTTTGAACAATTTACAAATACATTAATAGACAACAAAACTATAAGCATTGATTTAACACAATTTTGACACAGCCCTGTGAATATAACATGTTAGTGCTAATGTGTCCTTTTACATGGAAATTACTTGTTGACATGGCAACTTATTTATGCAAATCTGGCGAAAAGTTGTGCAATATGGTGTTTGTCCATCAGGGAAGCAAGAGGAGGACCGCATCCGTCAGCAGCAAGAGGAGATGGAGCGGCGAAGGCAGGAGGAGCAACGAAGACAACAGCAGGAGGAGAGGAGGCGCCAGGAGCAACTGGAAAGGGAGAGAAGGATTCAGCAGGAAATTGAAAGGGAGAGTGAACTTTCTGGTAAGAAGGTGTCAAAGGGACAAGAGAAGTTGAGACAGAAGCTGAGTCTAAAAGCACAGCAGTTCAATCACCAGCGGACACAAGTTCTACACCAGACAATAGAAGATGATGCTGCAGCCATCCAAAGGGATGAGGTAAGGGATAGTGAAAAAAAAGTGTCTTTTCCTTTCAGTGTATCACCATGTTACTACTCATTATGGGGATACGCACTCCGATGCACACCTAGACTTACCATTTAATCACTCCTTTCAAGGATAATGACGGCTTGTTGTAGTCATTGTATAGAAATACAAGCAAATGTGGCTAGGGAAAATGCAATTGATGTTTATCAGCTTGATTTTACATTGAAAATATGAGAGACATTTAATCTTTAATTTAGGTCAAGGTTAAATGTAAAATCTACTTCATAATCAAAAATAAATATAAAGTTGCTTAAATGCAGACGTTAGCTGAAGTTAGCTGCGTTATTTACAAGACCAGGATTTGAAGACCATTGGTCATGTAGAGATTGAAGCAATTGGT
Source organism: Esox masquinongy (assembly GCA_016801175.1). NCBI lineage: Eukaryota > Metazoa > Chordata > Actinopteri > Esociformes > Esocidae > Esox > Esox masquinongy. Next base: position 1,815 of record JACXGI010020500.1, on the reverse strand, counting down.
CAGAATCATCCGGGTCCAGGCATTAGCAATCAAATACGGTTGACTCCTTCTGGCATCTTGGCCACTCAATTGAAGTTGAAGACCGTAGAATATCTCTGGTGCAGGATTCCAATATAAACTGGAATATATAAGGACCACGATAAGCAGCACGATAAGGACCATGTAACCTCATATTTACACCCCAGGAAGTCATGGATGACCACTACAGAGTTCCTAATGACTCTATATGAGATAAACTTTAAAACAATCTGTATCAATGATATAATATTTTTATTAGATTTTCTTTCCAGTGGTGCCAAAAATTGTGCAAGTCATGTTTTTCGGAAAAACAAATTCTCTGAGAACAACCATACCTCAATAAAAAGTTACCTCAATAAACAACTTATATAAAACTCAATTAAAAACATTTATAGTTTCAGTGTAAGTTCAAGCTGATAAACAACATTACATTCTCAAAGCCATTTTTTCTCATATTTTCCAAGGTTGCCTACTGTATGTTCTTGAGGGAACTGTAAGAATATGACACAGAACCAGATGGTGTAGTGGTTCTTTATACAGAGCCTAATTCAGAATCCATGTGGCAAAATCCGAATTCAGACAGATAATGGTCGATACACAGAAGATCAGAAAGGCAAAAGTACAAAATCAGGCTGACTCGAAAACAGGGTTGGGACTCAACGGGTAGAAAACTGGTCGGTACACTGGAAAATCTAATAACTATAGAGGACTCCACCAAAAGGCTTAGTATGTCGTAATTGAATACAAAACAATACCTCACAAAGAAAATATTGCAAAAAACTGAACTAAATAGCAGAGGCGTCGCTAGGACCACAATACATTCGGGGTTTAGCCCACCCCCAGCCCCGCCAGGGACAGAAAATTACAGGGTTTTGAATGTACATGCGGAAATGCACACAGACAGATGTACACGTTAGCGGCCTACACGTCTACAATGTCATAATGTGCGATCGGAATTATAGATGAATAAATCAGGGGCTATTTTATTTTTATTTTTTTGGTCCGTTTGAGATCCGGGGCTATAGCCCTGGACGCCCAGGCCTAACGACGCCACTGCTAAATAGAGAACAAATAATGAAAACCAGGTGATTTAGATTTCGGCTGATTGGAAACTGGGGAGTGAGCTGCGTTCATGGTGAACAGGAAGTACGCTGTATTCAGGAGGCAGAATACAGGAGGCAGAATACAGTGTATTTTTCTTATTTACTTACAATTGCCAAAATACATCCAACCATGCTAACATAAAAAATATATATTATGACATTTTAGTGCATATAGTTGTACTTAAAAAATCCTTTGCACTTTTTTGTGTTGGAAACATCACATTCTAGCCAGCGGATTTAAAAAACAAGTTTGAAGAACTTCTGAAAAAATATGAAATCACAGAAGACAAACAAGACAACAAGCAAGAAGACAAACTTGAAAACCGAATGAAGAGTCTTCAGAATGAACTAACCCTTAAATACTTTGGAGAACCACAACAAGCCCTCTGGTGTCAGTTGACAATTGATCATGCAATCAGTGAAGGTGAGCATTCACTCACTGAGAGGTTTAGTATCCTCACTGCTGTGGCAGAGCTAACGTTGGCCAACAATGTTTACCAACCAGACTTGGACCAGAAGTATGACTTTCTCATCTGTCTTCTTGAACTTCTGTACGACACAAATCCCACACTGGCTCAACAACTTGTTCTGAGCATTCTTACAATGTTCCCAGAGGTGTCAGAGAAAAACAAGTGGCTCCTTAGTCAAATTCTCTTCAACATGATCTGGGCACCCTCAGAAATTCTGCTCTTTT
>JACXGI010020499.1:0-11059 GCA_016801175.1 Esox masquinongy | reverse complement strand
TATGTTAAGTGTATAAAGGATCCCAGATAGTATGATAAGTGTATAAAGGATCCCAGATGGTATGATAAGTATAACCATAACCTCATGGGTTACCTGGGGCTATTTGAAAGGGTCAACCTGGTGTCTCCAACACCAGTGTAGTTGTATTATTATGTCCTATTATATTAGTGTTCATAGTCACCTTCATTAGCACATTCTATTACTTGTACATAGTGTGACCTAAACACACCCTCTGCCCTTTTAGAGGCTGTTGAACACACCTTTTAATGAGTCACACCTGTCTTCTGAAAGACCTCCTCCCCCTCAAAAACAACAGGTTAAGATAGAAATCAATAACAAATAACGATAGATCTATACACATGAAATACCTGGACATGTGTCAGGACAGAATGTAGTGGAATTGTGTTTGCAAACATATAGATGGGGTGACTAGACAACAGGATGTCTAACAGAACAATGGGTGTCATCTCTCTGTTTTCATGTAGTCCCAAATCTGTGCATCTGCAATCTGCATCTGATCCTTTTCTAAAATGTTTATTTTTCTCAGAAACTCTGAAAATGCTGTCTAGTCCAGGCTAGTCCAGGCTAGACAGCGTACCTTGATCGAGGACATATAACTAGACTGAAAGATCAGAAATCAACATGAATAACACACACACACACACAGCAACATAGATACACACACACACATCAACATAGATACACACACACAGACACACACACACCAACATAGATACACACACATACACAGTCATTGTAATGAGTGTATCACGGTCTCACTGTCAATTCCGATGTTGTCCTTCTACAAGAAAAACTAGACCCTCAGCAGAAACACCTAACCAAGAAACCCCTCCCCCTTGTCCCCCTATACCTTTCTCTTTCTCTCTCTCTCTTTCTGTCTCTCTCTGTCTCTCTTTCTGTCTCACTCTCTCCTTCCTGACTTGTCTTCAGCTACCATCATCCTTTCCATTCTCTCACTGCTTCTCTCCTTTCTGTCTCTTTGTCTCTGTCCATCTCCTTCCCCTGACTGCTCTTTCCTAATGTGTCTCTCCATTGACCTTATCACAGACACTCTCTCTCTCTCTCTCTCTGAGTGACGTTGGCAGGAGGAGATTGTCCTCAACAGCTGGCTCATGAAGAACAACAGGCACAGCCATTCTCTGTCCTTCAATTTTCTGTGAAGTGTGTGTTTGCGTGCGCATGTGTGTGTGTTTGTGTGTTTGCAGTCTGTGTGAAACACTTCAAGGACACCGCATGGTGCCTTGGCCTCAGTGTGATGTTGACTCAGTAATTACACAGCTCCATGGGAACACTAATATATCGATAAAGATGCATGATCAGCCTTGTGAAAACCCAGTTGGATTAGTATAGTTGAGCCATGCCCAGAACAGATCTCCATCTAGCGGGTGCAGACCGCAGCAGTGGATTGGCCTTCTCAAAACATCACCAAAGTAGAAAAAAGGAAAGCGAATGAGAACATAGTGCTAGAGATTGTCCGATTTTGATCAGTAAACAAAATCATAAAAGTCAGGGGGACAACGGCTTTATTTGCACAAGTCCAAGATGTTAATCTTCTTTAGGTGTTGACTGTTCTCCAATAATCAAAAGGTTAACACAGTCTTTTATGCCAAAAGAGGCGGTCAATGATCCAAACCCTACACAGTCAATACATCCTCCAATCAGAGTTTCTAGCAGGATGTATGGGCCTTTAATGGGAAACAGATGTATCTTCTCTCATATTCTTTGTAAAGTTTCAGTCAGTACTTCCATGCATTTTGTTAAGCTTTCACGCCCATAATCTCACAATTCAAAGCTGAATGAATGAGAGATGGTCAGCAACTTCATTGATAAATAGATCTAAGTGGTGATGACGTATCTAAGTGGTGATGATGCATGGAACGAACTAATGGCGCATTCTGGTTTTAACGGGTGGTTGGTCCTAAATCAATGTCCATTATGGAATGTTCCTCCATATTAATGATATGCACATGTATGTATATAATAATGTTTACAGTATAATACTAGTAATTAAGTTATTTATATGATATGCACATGTATGTATATAGTAATGTTTACAGTATAATACTAGTAATTAAGTTATTTATATGATATGCACATGTATGTATATAATAATGTTTACAGTATAATACTAGTAATTAAGTTATTTATATGATATGCACATGTATGTATATAATAATGTTTACTGTATAATACTAGGAATTAAGTTATTTATATGATATGCACATGTATGTATATAATAATGTTTACAGTATAATACTAGTAATTAAGTTATTTATATGATATGCACATGTATGTATATAATAACGTTTACAGTATAATACTAGTAATTAAGTTATTTATATGATATGCACATGTATGTATATAATAATGTTTACAGTATAATACTAGTAATTAAGTTATTTATATGCTACAGGAAGCTTTCTTCTGCAGTGTGGCTCGTACACACTTGAAAAATTTGAGATGTTATGTTCTTACAGGACACTGCTGTGAAGATTGTGGCTTCCTGTGTGACTTATGTCTATCTTATACATAGATGCAGGAAGGAGAAAAGTTTCACAAACTGTGAGCAGAATATATTGTACCCCGTCTCCAAAAACTTTGGGACGCTGCGTAAAATGCTAATAAAAAGAGAATGCAATGATGTGCAAATTAATTATCCCTATATTTAATTGAAAATATTACAAAGACAACATATCAAATATTGAAACTGAGAAATGTTATTGTTTTTGTAAAAATACATGACCATTTTGAAATTGATGCCAGCAACACGTTTCAAAATAGTTGGGACAGGGGCATGTTTACCACTGTGTTGCATCACCTCATCTTTTAACAACACTCTGTAAGCGTTTGGGAACTGAGGAGACCAACTGCTGTAATTTTGAAAGTGAAATGTATTCCAATTCTTGCTTGATATAGGATTTCAGCTGCTCTACATTTCGGGGTCTCTTTTGTCATATTTTTTTTCATTACATAATGCGCCAAATGTTTTCAATGGGTGTCGGATCTGGACTGCAGGCAGGCCAGTTTAGCACCCAGATTCTTTTACTACAGAGCCATGCTGTTGTAATATGTGCAGAAAGTGGTTTGGCATTGTCTTTCTGACATGAGCAAGGCCTTCCCTGGAAAAGACATTGTCTGGATGGCAGCATATGTTGCTCCTGTATATATTGTTCAGCCTTAATTTTGCCTTCACAGATGTGCAAGTCACCCATGCCATGTGCACTAATTCACCCACATACTGTCACAGATGCTGGCTTTTGGCTGTGCGCTGATAAGAAGCTGGATGGTCTCTCTCCTCTACTCTGGTAGAGTTTTAACTTGCATTTGTGGATGCAGCGACGTACTGTGTTCACAGACAGTGGTTTACAGAAGTGTTCCTGAGCCCATGCACTGATGTCCATTACATAATTGTCTGTTTTTAATGCAGTACAGCCTGAGGGCCCGAGGATGACGGCCATACAATTTTGGAGAGATTTCTCTGGATTCTCTGAATCTTTTAATGATATTATGTACTGTAGATGTTGAGATCCACAAACTCTTTGCAATTTTATGTTGAGAAACGTTATTCTTAAATTGTTGCACAATTTGCCCACGCAGTCATTCACAGAGTGGTGTATCTGAGAGACCCATCCTCTCTGGAATTAACTTTTAATGCCAATCATGTAATTGACCTGTTGCCAACTGGCCTAATTATTTGTGTGATATTCCACCAGGTTTAGTTTTTTAGCATTACACAACTTATCCAGTCTTTTGTTGCCCCTGTCCCAACTTTTTTTGAAATGCATTGCTGGCATCAAATTCAAAGTGGCATCAAATATTTTTCAAGAAACAGTAAGATGTCTCAGTTTCAACATTTAATATGTTGTCTTTGTAAATAAATAAATATAGGGTGTAAATGATTTGCACATCATTGCATTCTGTTTTTATTTAAATTATAGGCAGCGTCCCAGTTGTTTTGGAAACGGGGTTGTACTATATAATGATGTGTGTGTTTGTGTGTATAGTGAAAGGGAAGCAGTTTAGCTTGGATGTTCGTTTATATTCATACATCTGCCTCAAGAAGCAGACAGACGTGGCAATCAAGTCCCTTCCCCAAATAAACCCAGGCATTTTCAAACCTCTCCTCAGGGGACGACTAGTGGTTCCATTGAAAATGTTTTTCAGAGACACCTTATTCAACTTGTTGACTAATTATCAAGCCCTTGACAACATGAATCAAAAGAGCTAGTTCACCACAATTCCAGTAGCTCTACTGTTTGATGGTAATTTGCCTTCAGGACCACCATAGTTCTCTCCAATGAACAATGCCGATAAAATGTTGAGACAGGGATAGAGGGAGAGAAGAGGGGTTAGGGGTTAGGGATTAGGTAACATGGATTTCTAGATCAAGGTCTCAGATCCCCACAAGGATAGAAACACAAACGTGTGTGTGTGTGTGTGTGTGTCCGTGTGGCTGTATGCATGCGATATTTGACACTGGGTAGTTTTAAACAGTGTGTAGTATTAAACCACAATGAACATTTCCCAGAGTGCCAGGATGTTTTAGGTCCTATGGGCAAAGCAAGGTAATAAACAAATATGTTGTCAGAAAAACATAAATGGTTTTAACAGCACCATACACATTCCATAAGGCATTTGAAGGCCTATTTCTACATTCCAAAAGGCCTAAAATTCCCCAAATAATCTGGAAGATAAGGCAATCTGGTGAGACATTCATTGTTTCACTCTACCGTGTGTTCCAATTCAAGACTACTTTCAGTGTGTAAATGCATTCAGTCTCAGAAGTGATAATTTAACACAGGATAAGTTGCTGTGTACAGGATATAACTACAGGACTGTTTTTCAACTGCAGGACAGCTCCAGAACTACAGAAAAGCTAGGCCCACATAACTTCAGGGTAGTTTTGATTTGTTCTAAAAATACATTTCACATTGAAGACAAAAGTGAATGTTTTTCTTATCATGAAGAAAGATTAATACAATCGATCACATTTATTTTGTTAAGCCCTTTTTCGTGTCACCAAGTGCTAATGTAGATATCCAGCCTGAAATCGCAAAAAATACTAAGACACTAAAGCACAGATAAGTATTATTCAAAAAACCCACAAAGCTTTGTTTTAAAGACTAGTAATTCAGCACAAAATATCTATAACATCTCTATATTTTTCTATCTTTAAGGTTCACAGCAGGTCTTCCCCAACACTCCCACGAGCTGGGATAAAATTCATGAACTGCTTTTGGCTACTACACATCCAACACATGGGATGCTTTTGGCTACTACACATCCAACACATGGGATGCTTTTGGCTACTACACATCCAACACATGGAATGCTTTTGGCTACTACACATCCAACACATGGGATGCTTTTGGCTACTACACATCCAACACATGGAATGATTTGCAAAGTTATGTTAAGCTTGATGTTCAGGTGCTTAGGACTCAAGTCTGACTTCCCTGTATAACAAAATAAATGACATCATCCGTGGTGGGATACAGCTTCTATGGTTCTCACTCAAAAGTTTGCTCTGCTCTTGATTGATGACAATGTTAATGAGTCTCATTATTGACAGACAGTGCAGGAGTGTGATTAAACCCCCCAAAAATCCTGATTGATTTGTCCATTAACAGGATATCCCTGTCTTTAGAGTATAGTGACTCTCCTCATTGACAGGACCGATATCCCAAAACAGCCCAGATTGACAAATGGCCACCCCAAGATCATTGCATTTTAGATCCTGTAGTACAGCCTGGAGGGTCCCTGGTGACATAACATCACATTTTAGATCCTGTAGTACAGCCTGGAGGGTCCCTGGTGACATAACATCACATTTTAGATCCTGTAGTACAGCCTGGAGGGTCCCTGGTGACATAACATCACATTTTAGATCCTGTAGTACAGCCTGGAGAGTCCCTGGTGACATAACATCACATTTTAGATCCTGTAGTACAACCTGGAGGGTCCCTGGTGACATAACATCACATTTTAGATCCTGTAGTACAGCCTGCAGGGTCCCTGGTGACGGGTCCCTGGTGACATACCATCACATTGGGACCTGACATCCCCTTGGTGTGGCTTATTCTCCAGAGAGTTGCTCACGGGGACTACAGCTGTTGATTCAATCAACTCCATAATTATCGTAGCCCCTCAGTACATTGCAGAGTGTTTGTAAGAAGTGTTCACAGGTTGGTGATAAAATATAAACCCACATTGATCTTTCTGGCACAATCATAATAACTGGCTGGAACTGCGCAGTTTGGTTTGGCACTGCACAGTTCAGCTCAGGATAGTGTGAGAAGCCTTCAGCTGTAGATTAAAACTGTTGGCTTTAAATCAATTCATACCATTCCTAATGTTGTACTTAAAGTGTAGCATATTGTAGCAGTGGAGACCAAAATGACTGATACAGATGGTGTATTATAATATGAACCAGTTGCATAAAGCAAAAAAAGTGAATAATTATATTGATCAATGTTCCCTCCAGGTGAAACTGTACGGGCATGCCTGGTGAATAAATTGATGGCATATGTCACACACTGAGTGTTGAGTTGGGAGGAATGGATTCAGTTCATTTAGTCTGCTCACTCAGTTGTCCTGCCAATCCAAGGCCATCAGCTATCTCTGCTTGCAGCAACAAAGTTCAGTGATAATATTGAATGTGTCAGCTGGAGAGGGAAGAGAATGAGAATCATTAAACTTTAATCATTACTCTTCATTAAACTTTGTTTCAAAGAAAATATACAGTAGATGTCAATGCCGCCCTGGTTGGTGGCAATTTTTGGCAAAGAACTACAATAAAATAGTTTTATTAGCTGTCATCTGGTCTCATATTGGCTACACCAGCCTTTTAACTACAGGAGTGTTTGGCAACCTAGAGCCACCATTTTGTGCCACCCTATGTGTTGCTTTTAGCTGATCACTAGACTTGACCATCAACAAAAACAGTTTAATAAATTGGATGTGTTGACATGACGACATGACACCTTGCCATTAATCAAAGTAAAACCATTATCATTTCGATATATGTTTTTTTTTGCTAGACGTACAGTATAAATTATTTTTGGGGGGGAGTAACATTGTGTGCCTCCATCAGTTAGCTTTTTTCATCAGTCCATGATAGCTTGAGTAGGTGTAGGGGAGATTGATTCATTTGACTACGTATGACACAGAACTGTATCTACATCACATCACACATACCAATAAATTGCTGTGACATACAGTACAGTGAATATTGCAGGTGATCGAATAGCCAGCCTGTGAAAATGTACATGCTAAATAATAAAATGAAGTAACACAAATGCTCTTTTGTCAATAAGCTTATGCTACCTGCCAAATATTGGGATTAAATGTGTCATATAGTTTTCTTTGACATGGATAGTTAAAGACCCAAACAGCAATGCTTCGCTTTCACTATAAACATGGGCAGACTGACAAGACTAGCAATTTGCTCTGCTAAAAACAAGTTATGAAAACTAAACTGACATTTTAACTAGAAACAACAAACTTCAGAAGTCTTTTCAAACTGTGAATAAACTACAGAGGTTGTTTCCTGCTGGGACAAAAAGAAAGACCAGCATTAATCTCATCATCAAGTTACAATATGTGGTCGGTAAGCACGGGTAACAATTCTCATTAGAAGCAGTCCATTAATGCCCAGGCATGTTTAGGATCCAACTGCTGTTGTATCACAGAGCTCAGATCAGACAGAGAGCTAATAACACACACACACGCACACACACACACACACAGACACACACACACGGCTACACACCGTTAGTCTAGATGGGCTGTGGGTTGATCCATTCCAAACACACAAGCTTCTAAATTAATCCAAATTGGCTTATTTACAATCACAATATATGCAGGCACAGCGAACCAACATCACACGCACATATACACATAGGCACAGATACACAGCAAAATTACACATAAAATGCAAACCAAGCTCAGATTATCCAGCAAGACCTCTGCTCTGTTTCCGTGAAAGGGTGATAAAGAACCCGGCAGAGATGGCTCTGCATCTCAAATAGCACCCTAATCCCTAGATAGTGCACTAGGGGCTTATTGGCTGTGGTCAAAAGTTATTAAAATACTGTCATGGGTGCAATCTCCACAATTCACCTGGAATACAAGGCATTCTGGGAAATATGAGTATATGGTTTAACACTACATAGTGTTATAATAATCAGTTCATTGTGAATACATTTCCACTCTGAAGAGTGTTGTTGAACACTAGAGCTTTGCTGTGCATAGTCTTTATCCGTACTTATTTGCATGGAACATTTGTGGTAACACTTTATTTTGAAACATTGTACCTATCTACTAATCCTTACCCTAAACTTAACCTTTATCCTGACACTAACCTTAACCCTTACCCTAAACCTTCTACCAATTGTTAAACGTTTGTTGATAGTAGTTCTATACAATTTTTAGGACATAAACAAATGGAAATTGGGACTCTTAAAATAAAGTTTAACTCCTTTTTTGTGCTTAACTCCTAATTGTGGTGTGAATTTTGTCACATGAAACCTCTGTCTGAAACAGCAATTGTGTTGTGTGCCCAGGGAATGCTAACAGATTGTTCCATGAGTGCCAGTAGGATTAAATGCCCTAAGTGAACCGTCCCAAATCAGCATGTCCACTAGAGGTTCACTCAGAACAGGCATGAACCACTAGAAGGCCTTGGTGAGTCCAACAAAACTATATGTTTGAGCGGTGTACTGACCAGCCAGGTTTTGGAAGTGTGCTTTCAGTGACTCAAATTATTCCAACATTTTAATATTTTTAAAACACCACCCCCTTGTCCACAGAAGCAGTACCTTTGCCTCCATCATGTTGCAAGTTCATGGTAGTTAGTAGCCTGTTGGTATAATATGTTAGTGGCATAATTAAGTCTTCATCTTGGTCTTGTGTGTATGTATCTGCTGTTCCCATCCATAGTTTTGGCCTGTGTTGTTAATATATACAGATATTTGTATAATTTTGCGTTTTAGTTTATTTACCCATGCAAGGAATAAAACGCACAGTCCTGGCAATGCATGCCCAACCAACAGAGCAAAACAAGACCACTGCGACAAATTTTAGGTTAGAGATGTGTGATACTCTGTAGTAATCAAATATAAAACCTAAAATATAAAAAGAGTCTTGTCTGAACAGACGAAGTGACTCATGTTCACCTGACCTGAAGCATTACAGGAATCAGTTCTGAGTAATGGCTCATAAAATCCTAAAATGTGTATTTGTTTGTGTATTTGGGGCGGCAAGGTCCCTGGTTCTAATCCCCGTACTGCCTAGCTAAAAGTTATGTCATTCTGTCCCTGAGCAAGAGAGATAACCCTACTTGCTACAAACACTCTCCCGGGTTGTTTCTGTAAATAAGAATGTGTTACCTGGTTAAACAAAAAAGAATGGTCTGTGATAAATGATACAGTGCTGGGCTGCGGTTGTCTCTGTGTTCCAAATGACGGCATATTCCCTATATAATGTACTACTATCAGACAAACGAGTGTCTAAAAAAGTGCCCTACAAGTGGAATAGGGTGTCATTTGCAATGTAGATGTTGTTTTGAGGAAGGACCATGTTGGGTAACCCTCTGATAACAGTTAATGTTGGATGAGAATCAAATGGCCGGATCACAAATACAGCCACCTGAGAGGGGGGAGGGCCTTGTCGGAATCCATTTCGAATGAATCATACAACAAATACTGTGAAACTGGGTTGATCTCCATGCAGCTTGATAAGAATAAATGATACAAATACAAAGGGAAGGAGAAAAATAGCTTTTGGTGTAGAGGGCCTTTAGACCAATCATGCTCCGACGCTGTTACACATACAAACACCCATGCACTTAAAATGGATCTGGATGAATCCCCTCACAATCACACATGAACGAACAGGCTAAGCTTGTAAACTACTCAATTTCATCCCTTGTCTCATTAAATTGGCTTCAACAAGCTTGAAATCAACAAATAAACTATCCTGCTTACACACACAGGATTATGTTAAGCTACATTACAGTTGTTTTATGGCTCAGGTAGGTCTTCAACAAGCATGTGATCCTTTTTTACAAATCTTAAAACAAACACAAAAGATAGTCAAAACACTTTTTTCCCCCAAAACTTTAGGCATGTTTTAAAATGACTATGTACAACACACATCCAGAAAAATGATTCACAATGAAAAACATGATATGCACATAAAGTACTTGCATAATTTCTTAAAGATTCTCTTATATAATCAAATACCTTTTACTATCACCAATCCAAGTGGTCTGACATGATCATCAGATTCTGTTGGGGGGGCGCCAAGTACTCGGACAGAAAAACTATTGTTACGGATGTGAGGAATTTTCCGAGTACAACAATGATCTGATTATATGAGTGACATTATACACAATGTCATTATCCATGATCTTAGAAATTATTGCAAAACAGACATGTCTCTCACTCTGAGCGGATTGGTTGATTCAGCTGTCAGTAAAGACATTAGTGCTTGCTGTTACCTGGCTACCTGCCAAACTTTTTCGAATTTACTCTATATAAACTAATCGGTTAAATTCTACTTTAAAAGTTTATCAACGCAAAATTTTTACCTGTTGACTTTTTACTAGGGATGCGCGATATTGGATTTTGGCCGATATTCGATATGCCGATATTTTCAAACTCATTTTGGCCAATGCCGATATATACACATTTTTCCCCTGATGTATACAGGTGCTGGTCATATAATTAGAATATCATCAAAAAGTTGATTTATTTCAGTAATTCCATTCAAAAAGTGAAACTTGTATAATGTATACATTCATTCCACACAGACTGATATATTTCAAGTGTTTATTCGTTTTAATTTTGATGATTATAACTGACAACTAATGAAAACCCCAAATTCAGTATCTCAGAAAATTAGAATATTGTGAATAGGTTCAATATTGAAGACAACTGGTGCCACACTCTAATCAGCTAATTAACTCAAAACACCTGCAAAGGCCTTTAAATGGTCTCTCAGTCTAGTTCTGTAGGCTACACAATCATGGAGAAGA
>JACXGI010020498.1:0-11014 GCA_016801175.1 Esox masquinongy | reverse complement strand
TCTCACCGGGGGGATATGAGGGGCAGAAGTCGTCTCACCGGGGGGATATGAGGGGCAGAAGTCGTCTCACCGGGGGGATATGAGGGGCAGAAGTCGTCTCACCGGGGGGATATGAGGGGCAGAAGTCGTCTCACCAGCAGGGATACGTAGGGAAGCAGCTGGTCGCCCTCCAGTTCCCTCTGTGTCTTGGAAAAGGGGCGTAGAAAGTCCAAAAAGGAATCCGGTACATCCGGAGGTACGTCATCTATTCTTTGACTCACCTCGGCTCTCAGGTTTATCAAGGAGTTTCGTTTAGACTCCCTCGATGTAGTCCAGGGTGACGTAAACAGGGCCGAATCTGGTTTCACCTGGATTGTCACTCAGTCTTAGACAATTAGGCTGCAAGTCCCGACTGCTTTTCATCTCACCAACGATTTAGCTGCAACCAGCACTTCTGCCACCTCTGGGATGGCATCTTCAAGCTCAGCAGTGTCAAGTGCGTTTCAGCACGGTGTTGTACACATGGTCCCTAAAATCAAGGCATCAGCAGGGCCTGAGTGCAGGAATCATATAAAAACCCTGGTCTGTACTTGGTTATAGCCAAATAGCTGATCCCTGGTCTGTACTTGGTTATAACCAAATAGCTGATCTGACGGTAATCATCGGTCCACATATCTGTTGTCATCCCCAAATTCATTACATGAGCTGTAGCATTGTTGATTTTCACATCCACCTCGATCCTCTTCACGCTTGTTGTTTCATGGCACTTCCTTGGTATGGTAGTGTGGTCTGGGAGCACAATGTTAACAGGGACTCTGCCTTGACTAGACCCATTTTCAAGGGCTCCTAAAGCTTAAAATCAATAAAAAATAGGCTGCTAAATCAATATAACATCTGCCTTCAACTGTGTAGAATTAGTTAATATCTTTACAACAGAATGCTACATGTCAGGCATTTTGGATTTTACTTTTGCTGGTACGTGTTGTTGGGCAGAGAGGAACAATATTAGATTTTGCTGACCGGTGCCTTCTGATGTGGGGTGGCTGTATCAGTCTCCTGGTTAAGTCTGACAAGATGGGTGAACACTTTGGGAGGGGTCTTGGACCACCCCTCCATGAAGCACACTTCAAGATCCTTGAAAACTTGAAAACTGTGAGACTGGTCCTTTGTACTGAAGCTCCAGATTCTTCCTTGCGTGTGGACTGGCTTCATCTGATCACCCCACTGGTGTTGAATGGGATTCAGATCAGGGGACTATGATGGTCATTGCAAAAGCTTGATTCTATAGTCAGTGAAATACTTGCAAGGAGATTTGGAGGTATTCTTTGGATTGTTGTCCTGCTAGAAGATCCAACAGTGACCTAGTTTTATCCTCCTGGCAGAGGCAGACAGGTTTGGGCCTAAACCCTCCTGGTACTTGATAGAATCCCTTTTGTCATGTAGCCGAACTATGTCCCTAGGGTCTTTGGAAGTTAAACATCCCCACAACATTACAGATACAATCAATCAATCAATCCAACTTATTTATAAAGCCCTTTTTACATCAGCAGTCACAAAGTGCTTTTACAAAACACCCAGCCTCAAACCCCAAGGAGCAAGCAACAACAATTGAGGAAGAAACCTATAGAGGAACCAGGCTCGGAGGGGTGACCAGTCCTTTTCTGGCTGTGCTGGGTGAACATTTTAAGAGTACAAGAATTAATGGTTTTTATTTTTCATTTTTCACCCTCAATGATTTCAGTTTGTTTTTCAATTGAATTGTTCACATTACAGGTCACATTAAAAGTGGAAAAAGTTCTGACATGATTTATCCTTGTCTCATTCTTTTACATCACAAAAACCTGGCATTTTAACAGGGGTGTGTAGATTTTTTATATCCACTGTATATGTTTTATATGGTCATCAAAAGAGAGGTCAGAGATCAGGGTGACGCCGAGGTTCCTCACAGTTTTTTGGGATACTGCCATACAACCGTCGAGGTTCACTGTAAGATCTGCCAACAAAACTCTGTTTCTTCGGTCCTAAAATGAGCATTTCTGTTTTTCCTGAGTTTAAAAGCAAGAAGTTCTCTGTCATCCACTTCCTAATAACAATGCTCCTATGGTCTTTGGAAGTTAAACATCCCCACAACATTACAGATCCACCACCATACCTCACAGTGAGGACTAGGTAATGTTCTGCACAACCATTGGGGCGGCAAGGTGGCATAGCGGTTTGGGTGTCTGACTACTATCCAAAAAGTCCTTGGTTCTAAATCACCCACCAGCAAGGTGAAAGTTATGTTGACCTCTCCCTGGGCAAGACAGGTAAACCTAATTGTTTCCTCCCCGGAACATTCCCAGTAGTTGTAACTAAGAATTTGTCCTTAATCAACTTGCCTGGTTAAATAATGAAAATAAGGCAATTTCTTTTGTTGTCTAAAATCAAAATCTTTGTCTCATCAAACCATAGAACGTGATTCCAGTTAAAGTTCAAATGACATTTAGCAAACTCCATTTCACCATTCCAACGTTTATGGTTCGTTGAGAGCAGAGACTTTCTTCTGGAAACCAAATAACTTGTTGACTTACAAATGTGACCAATTTGCCAGCAATTAATAATGCTGCATTTAAAAGTAAACTCCTGTGTAGTTTGATGTCCTCGTGGACTTATTTTAATAATGCTGCATTTAATAGTAAACTCCTGTGTAGTTTGATGTCCTCGTGGACTTCATTTAATAATGCTGCATTTAATAGTAAACTCCTGTGTAGTTTGATGTCCTCGTGGACTTATTTTAATAATGCTGCATTTAATAGTAAACTCCTGTGTAGTTTGTTGTCCTCGGTGGACTTATTTTTCTCCATTAGACTTTTCTGTACACTGATGAAAACAAAAACCCTAGCCATTGTTTTCTAAGAGATCCTGTTCCATTTCCCAAACTGCATCCAGCCCCATCCTGAGAAGAATAGAAAATGGTCTTTGAAAAAAGGCAGCAGGAATGGAATTAAATGGATTAATAATAATATTATTTGTATCAGAAGTGGAGCCAGTGCAACAATAATATATTCTGGGAGGGCAGAAGGATTGGGACAGGTCTGAAATTCAAATAACCTCTTATCGATGGTAAAATCCCTGTGATGGTACATTGTATATAGTAAATATCTTGTGAGGAAATAGTTTGATAGTCAAATGCTTTGGATGAGGAAGGCCATATACATTGTGTCTGTTCATTGGAAACCATTGCATTGCCAGATCTGTTTGGCAGAGTTGTAGAGAGACCTCAGTGAGTTACAAGACATCTTTTCTTTTACATTTTCTTGTGATATTTAGATGGACTTGAATATGAACGACAGAGTGAGACACGAAAGGCAGGCAGTCAGGAAGATGAAAGACTCCCTGACACTTGGATTCGTCCCGAATCCAGAGGACTCTTTATGTATTTAACCAGGTAAGTCACTACAGAACCAATTCTTCAAGGATTATGGTAATACTAGAACTATCTCTAACTGGAAATGGAAAACATTTTATATTTTGTAGAAAAGATATGAAAGATATTTTTTTTGCAGTTCAACCTGCCCAGAGGAAAAACATCTTATGTAGGACCAGTTTTGTTCACTATTAAGTCTAAAAGCTGGTTTTAAGTCTAAAAGCTCTTATTGGCCTACATGTACCTACGTAAAATACGTCATATACTTACTAAGTCATGTTAATACATCCGCTCCACTTGAATTTCATAGAAGTTCAGCTCAAGCTTGAGAATAACCT
Organism: Esox masquinongy; assembly: GCA_016801175.1. Lineage (NCBI taxonomy): Eukaryota > Metazoa > Chordata > Actinopteri > Esociformes > Esocidae > Esox > Esox masquinongy. The sequence goes on along the minus strand of JACXGI010020498.1, from coordinate 7,291 downwards.
TCTTAGTAAATATGGACGTAAGTTTCTGTGTTTAAGAAGTTAATATCTGTTTTTTAGTTTACCTGTATAATTTGTATCTTTTGAATTCTAGAAGAACAATACTGAAAATTATTTTTTTTATATTACTTTAACTGTGCACTGGCATCTCACCTGTTAGCCATAGACTATCATGTTCGGTAAAGGCCACGTGGGAAAGGCTAGGCTGCCTTGTGATATATCTTTATAATGGTCTTTGATATTCATTTTATATGCAGGTCTCACTATGACAAAAACCTGCACTGCTACTGTTTTGCAAAACATTCAGAGCTATAATTGCAAGAAATAATTTCATATACAGTGCTTGATGTTCCGATGGAGAATGATGGAATGTGTATTTGTTACCGGCATTAGCATGTTAGAATATTAGCATGCCAAGTTTTCAGTTCTTACTGTACTTTTACACACTGTAATCATAGCAAGTTGATCTTCTGTATTGTTATTCTGTTCCCTATATTATCAATATCTTGGACCTTCAATGTTGTATCAGTAAGAGTTTGTAAAAGTACAAAGTTAAAGTATTTGGCTCTGTTACAGTATGAACTCTCCGGTAAAGGGAGTTCATAGCAAACCATTATACTCAAATTGATCATTTTACTTTACCTTTCATGAGTTAATTATGAACTTCAATTGCCTAGTCACTTTGTTGTTTACATTTCTTTTTACATTGTGTTATTTCTTTGTTGGGAAAACTACACAACATCCACATTTGTCCCACGAACCAGGCATGTCCTCCATAAATTGGCCATTATAGGCCATATAAACTACTTAAAAAACTTGAATCATGTTTGTTTCTTATATTTTCGTTTCCAGAAACACAACCAGAATGAAGAGGAACCCATGGAAGTAAAAATGCTAGTTTAATATTTTCATCCACTAACCATCCCAAATGGAGTCTAATAACATAAAAAAAATAAATGGTTGATGTTTTATGCATCCATAGGCAATATAAACTACTCAAAAAACTTGAATCATGTTTGTTTCTTATATTTTCGTTTCCAGAAACACAATCAGAATGAAGAGGAACCCATGGAAGTAAAAATACTTGTTTAATATTTTCATCCACTGACCATCCCAAATGGAGTCTAATAACATAAAAAATAAAATGGTGGATGTTTTATGCATCTATAGGGAATATAAACTACTTAAAAAACTTGAATCATGTTTGTTTCTTATATTTTCGTTTCCAGAATCACAATCAGAATGAAGAGGAACCCATGGAGGTAAAAATGCTTGTTTAATATTTTTATCCACTGACCATCCCAAATGGAGTCTAATAACATAAAAAATAAAATGGTTGATGTTTTATGCATCTATAGGCCATATAAACTACTTAAAAAACTTGAATCATGTTTGTTTCTTATATTTTCGTTTCCAGAAACACAATCAGAATGAAGAGGAACCCATGGAAGTAAAAATGCTTGTTTAATATTTTCATCCACTGACCATCCCAAATGGAGTCTAATAAAATAAAAAATAAAATGGTGGATGTTTTATGCATCTATAGGCAATATAAACTACTTAAAAAACTTGAATCATGTTTGTTTCTTATATTTTCGTTTCCAGAAACACAATCAGAATGAAGAGGAACCCATGGAGGTAAAAATGCTTGTTTAATATTTTTATCCACTGACCATCCCAAATGGAGTCTAATAACATAAAAAATAAAATGGTTGATGTTTTATGCATCTATAGGCCATATAAACTACTTAAAAAACTTGAATCATGTTTATTATAAATATAATATGTTATATTTTTGTTCCCAGGATATCAATCAGGATGAAGTTGAACCCATGGAGGTAAAAATGCTTGTTTAATATTTTTATATTTTAAACCTTTGAAACATTTTAAAGCCACATCAATATTTTATATGTTAAGATGACCAGCAGGTCAATGAATATAGTTGCCTTTTAAAAGAATCCAGCAGCACAACCAGGTGGATAAGGACAGGGATGACCAGGTGGATAAGGACAGGGATGACCAGGTGGACAAGGACAGGGATGACCAGGTTGGCTGTGGTCAGTGATAGCAAAATTAAGATCTGGTCGATGTTATATGATTAAGAGAGACTTTAATGACCACTTAGCCCATGAATCACATGGGGTCACAAAAGAAACCAATTAACTCAGCCGTTATAATAGCAAGAATTCACCACTCTGAATAGATGAGATTTAATTAAAGAGTTAATGGGGAATTTTCCCATATGTCAGCTGCTTAATGTACTAATTACTAATGTTAGCAATAGCACATTTGTATAATTTAAATACAACGTCTTTTCAACACAATCTAGAATGAAAAAATTATAATTTTCACAGTAGAATCTGGAAGTATTGTAAATTTTATTTGTATTAATCGGTTCATAAAGTACCACAGGCATGAAAAGTCCTCTGTCAAAGTATGTTTATACAAGACAGATCTGTTTAGTTATAGTAAGTACAAACAGTAAATTAAAACGATTTGATTTATTGATTGTTTCTCATTTCTTCTGCCGAGCTCAGGGTATGGACGGCAATGAAGTGGAACCTATGGAGACTAACTGAGACAAAGAAAATCACTAATAAAGATATAAAATCTATTCATGTTGGTGACTTGCCAAGTCTCTCCACTGTGCTTTTATGAATAGAATTGTTAACATTACAAGTTACATTTCACAATATATACTTTTGTTCTCATACATATTGTGCTCCTATCCTCTTGAACTAGGTCCTAGGCACTGGGTTTTCTATCTGTATTGTTTCTGGTTTAGGAATTATCCTCTATGAAAATCATAAATCCCTGCATTCTTAGATTGAACTTCTCAGGACAGTAGCTGTGTGCTATCCCACAGCATAGACTCTGCTGACAATCAAACACATGCAATAAGGCTAAGCTATAGGATTGTTTTATTGCTCTATATGAGAGTATTTAGGTAGGACACATCCATGGAATTGTTCTATTGACCTTTATTTTAAGGATAAGCATGGGATACAGAGGATGAAATCAGGATTCTCTGTGGTAGAGGGGAACTAGTTAAGTAATATACCATACCCAGTTAGCATGTGTTGTGAGGGAAGGTATCAGTTAATTTTGGGAAATGGATTTTCTGTTTAGAACTACTGTTGACGTCTGTTTGAGATACGGTTCCGTGGTCATACAAAAGAGTAGTTAATTTGAGAAGTAGAAAAGATAATTATTAAGAGTGTTGCTTAGCGACGTTCTTGGAAAGGGTAATAGGATTGTGTATTAGAGAGCAATGGAAAATGTGTGTGTATGAGTGTTCATTTCATCAACAAAAATAGTGACGAAAATATTTGTTAAATATCTATTTTTCAGGGGCAGTTCACGAGACGATAACTGACTGAATAGAAACAAAAAACAAAAAGACTTCTGAAAGTGCATCATCCCAATATACACGCACAGACGTGGTGTGATGCCTGGAGACATGGGTATACCCTAATTTGTTAACTATCAAAACATTTTTGAATCTTCTGAACTCCCCTCGTTCTTACATTTCTTAAAATCTGATATTTCCATCCATGTGAATTAAACTGTTCGAACAATAACGCGTGTGCAATACGCATTTTCCACTGGCTTAATACAGCTCCGTAAAAAATTAAGAGACCACTGCACCTTTTTCTTTCCTTTCCAAAAAAGTCGAAAAGGAAGGTTTTGAGTGAGGAACAGAAGGGTTAAAATTAAGAGACCACTTGAAATTGAATGCTTCTGTTCCTCACTCAAAACTTTCCTTTTGAACCTTTTTGGAAAGGAAAGAAAAAGGTGCAGTGGTCTCTTAATTTTTTCCGGAGCTGTACATTTCGGACATTTCACGCTTCCATAATGTGCTCAATACTGCGCTTACAATTTTAAATAATAGGTCTAATTGTAGGCAATATCAACATTGTAAGCGAAATATTGTGATATGTTCCAATAGCCTTGATTGATATGGTGATATGTTTAGGCTACTATAGGTTGATGAGCCAATAACTGTGATTGGACTAAAATGAGACTAAAACATGAGGGCATTTTGTTTACTTAAATAGTACAATCATTATTCAAATAATAAGAATGTGACTAAAACTGAAAGATATTTTAGTGTAGTATCACATGATCGATGACCCCCGAAGCTTCGCTTGACAAAACTCTTTTTAAACCGGACACAACACCCCACAGTGCACAATTAAGCAAATACCAAATGAATGTGTTTAATACTGTGGCGCAACTGTATTACTCCAGACTCCTGTTCACATGGTCACGGGTTTGATTCTTCACTTTTGTGGTTAATATGTTTTTCTATGCAAAATATCATCCTTTCTCCCTCCACAAATTCCTGTTTTATTGAGGTTATGCTTTTCAGTGATCTTGATTATTCATACATCCTCACCATTACTTTGAATACACCGCCCCTGGCTAAACACAAAACGTCTAAATCAAACATGTCACATTATATGTTGTCCAGCAGATGTCCCTGCTGTGCACTGTGTTGGAAAGCTTCAAGCAATGAAGCGCTTATTTCAAAACAAGTCTCAATGGTTCAGAAAACCTCAGTTTCCCATCCCTAGTGTATGAACAAAGGTCTGTCTATCAAAAAGGTATGTGCCAAGAGTTTGTGTCTATATATCCTATAAAGCAAAAAGAACCCGGGGCATAACAACTGACTGGGTTTTTAAACCAGAGATATGTGATGTGATTGGTTAATAGATAACAGGAACAGGTGGTTCAATCGGGAGGAGTGTCCACTCATTGGTCTACCTCAGCAGTCAGAAGATGAACTGATGACTGACAGGTGGGACGCACCAACAACAACAATAAAGAACATAAAGGGACACCCGTGTTTAGGGCAGAAGGAGGGGAAATACACATACCTGCACGCATAACAAGGTGTTTAACCCTTGTCAAGGACCTGGACATAGAGTGCGATATTGACTCACTGAGGTACTACCTGCTGATTTAACTGTACTACCTGCTGGTTTAACTGTACTGCCTGCTGGTTTAACTGTACTGCCTGCTGGTTTAACTGTACTACCTGCAGGTTAAACTGTACTACCTGCTGGTTTAACTGCACTACCTGCTGGTTTAACTGTACTACTGTCACGGAAGGCAACTAAGACTGCACTTTGATCAATTTCCCATCAATTAATTATTTAATTTTTGTCCAGTATTTATGAGTTAGCGTTTGTAGCTATAGGAATTTGCAGTGTTTTAACATGTAAAACTGTTTTATTTTTGCGGCACTGTATTGTATGTATGTCGTCACATGAGTTGTTTTGGGTGTGCTTTGTTTTGGTGGTATGGACTTTTTTTTGCAGTTTTGACAGCTCTCTCTGTCTACCCCACCCACTCCTCCTGATCCTCATCTGCCCTCAACTAACACAGCTAACGAGATTACTGCAACGATTGACCAAGCGACAAATAAAAGGATTTCCGAAATCCCAGTAGGGGGAAGGGGGAAACGAAAGACTGAGGGAACGGGCCGGCCCAGAATTGAAGAAAGCCCTGCCTGCGGTGTGCAGCCGGTAGATCGCTGGAGACACAAATGTCGATTTGTTGGATATAAGGCGAGTACCTGTCCTATGTCCTCCTTTAAACTAATTCCGGTTAAGAGCTGAACTCTATTCCCCCTCAAGAGGAACCGGCGACGCAAGACGAAAGACGGCAACCTCATCACGCGAGCCCTGCTGCCCTCTGCCAGGTTGTACCCCTTAAAGAGACAGTACCGACTTCTACAGCCCCGCTGCCCTCTGCCAGGTTGTACCCCTTAAAGAGACAGTACCGACTTCTACAGCCCCGCTGCCCTCTGCCAGGTTGTACCCCTTAAAGAGACAGTACCGACTTCTACAGCCCCGCTGCCCTCTGCCAGGTTGTACATACCCCTTAAAGAGACAGTACCGACTTCTACAGCCCTGCTGCCCTCTGCCAGGTCGTACCCCTTAAAGAGACAGTACCGACTTCTACAGCCCTGCTGCCCTCTGCCAGGTCGTACCCCTTAAAGAGACAGTACCGACTTCTACAGCCCTGCTGCCCTCTGCCAGGTCGTACCCCTTAAAGAGACAATACCGACTTCTACAGCCCTGCTTCCTTGACCCTGGAATCCCAGATATCAGTTTTAATATTTCGAAACCATTTGTGATACAGACTCTGCTCACCATATTTTTGAGGAACTTTTATACATTTATTAATAAATTGTTCCAACTGATCCACTGGTCTGTGTGTGTGTGGCAAAATCCGGAAGAGAACCAGCTGGGTGTCTTGTAGTGTCAACTTATTAGTAGAGGTTGTAGTCCTCTATTTAAACCCTAGGTGGCGTAATCAGCAACCTTCACGTGACACCCTTAATTTTGGCGTCATCGGCAGGATTCTGATTTGCCTCACAAGCAAAGCAAGCAAGCAAGTTTATTTATATAGCACAATTCATACATCGAAGCAATTCAATGTGCTTTACAAAGAAAAAGAAAAAATATAAAAATACAATAACATAAAAACAAATACTCAACTGAACATCAAAACATGACAATAATAAAAAATAGAATAATAAAATAGAAAAAGAATAAAAACGGGATAAAAACATAGGAAGCTATAAGGCTAACCAGTGTGGTTAAGTGCTCAGTCGTAGGCACGTGAAGAGAAGTGTTTTTAACCTGGATTTAAAAATGGATACGTTTGGGGCACGTCTAAGATCTTCTGGTAGTTTATTCCAGTTGTGTGCAGCATTACTGCTAAACGCAGCTACTCCATGTTTAGTTTGGACTCTGGGCACTACTAGCTGACCTGTGTTCATGGAAGGGAATATGGATGGACAAGAGGGGGCAGCACCACCGATTACCAACATGGCCTGGCCTTGGTTTATGGGAGTACCATGGGCCCCTAAATTCAGTGGAAAAAAGGGAGCAACAAACTATGGAGATTTGGCTGATCAAATGAAGGCCCTCCTACGGGCCCAGGGCCTGTCGGAACAACAAAAAGTGGACTTCCTGTTAAGTGCTATAGATGGGGATGCAAAACGGGAAGTGCTGTTACTGGAAGAAAGAGACAGACCAACCAGTAAGGACATTTTTATGATTTTATCTGGTTTATATGGTGACTGTGCGTCAGTGGCTGATTTACGGATGAGGTTTTTAATATTAAGCAGGGGGCGGAGAAACACTGGGAGCAGGGGGCGGAGAAACACTGGGAGCAGGGGGCGGAGAAACACTGGGAGCAGGGGGCGGAGAAACACTGGGAGCAGGGGGCGGAGAAACACTGGGAGCAGGGGGCGGAGAAACACTGGGAGCAGGGGGCG
>JACXGI010020497.1:0-11249 GCA_016801175.1 Esox masquinongy | reverse complement strand
CAAAGCATGATGTTTCCACCCCCATGCTTCACAGTAGGTATGGTGTTCTTTGGATGCAACTCAGCATTCTTTCTTCTCCAAACACGACGAGTTGAGTTTTTACCAAAAAGTTATATTTTGGTTTCTTCTGACCATATGACATTCTCCCAATCCTCTTCTGGATCATCCAAATGCTCTCTAGCAAACCTCAGACGGGCCTGGACATGTACAGGCTTAAGCAGGGGGACACGTCTGGCACTGCAGGATTTGAGTCCCTGGCGGCGTAGTGTGTTACTGATGGTAGCCTTTGTTACTTTGGTCCCAGCTCTCTGCAGGTCATTCACTAGGTCCCCCCGTGTGGTTCTGGGATTTTTGCTCACCGTTCTTGTGATCATTTTGACCCCACGGGGTGAGATCCTGCGTGGAGCCCCGGATCGAGGGAGATTATCAGTGGTCTTGTATGTCTTCCATTTTCTTATAATTGCTCCCACAGTTGATTTCTTCACACCAGGCTGCTTACCTATTGCAGATTCAGTCTTCCCAGCCTGGTGCAGGTCTACAATTTTGTTTCTGGTGTCCTTTGACAGCTCTTTGGTCTTGGCCATAGTGGAGTTTGGAGTGTGACTGTTTGAGGTTGTGGACAGGTGTCTTTTATACTGATAACAAGTTAACAAACAGGTGCCATTAATACAGGTAACGAGTGGAGGACAGAGGAGCCTCTTAAAGAAGAAGTTACAGGTCTGTGAGAGCCAGAAATCTTGCTTGTTTGTAGGTGACTAAATACTTATTTTACAGAGGAATTTACCAATAAATTCATTAAAAATCCTACAATGTGATTCTCTGGATTTTTTTTCCTCATTTTGTCTCTCATAGTTGAAGTGTACCTGTGATGAAAATTACAGGCCTCTCTCATCTTTTTAAGTGGGAGAACTTGCACAATTGGTGGCTGACTAAATACTTTTTTGCCCCACTGTATATATATGTATATATATATACACCCATACATATTCCAACTTGTTGAAATGTAATCTTGTAGCACATTCCTTCAGTGACATTGCTCCTAAAGATAGTGGTTGGATAATTACGACTGGAGGAGCAGATATGAGATGATTTAGTGTTCTGATCCAACCACTGCTGGTTGGCTGGCTGCTGCCGCACAGCTGTCCCCTCACCACCAGTCCTGGGTGTGTAATCTTTGGTCAACCTCACAACCTCACAGGAAGGATATGCCAACACACCCGTTATAGGACTGTCTCTTTTGGGTGTCTCCCATGATCGGCTACAGCCTCTGCTAGAGAAAAGGATTACACTATTTGAATCACCAAAGTTACTTCATCGACAGTCATCGTTAATTCGTTTGGCCACCACACTGTGGCATTGCTGAACCAGTTCTAAAGAAATGTGTCCTTCATCCAAATATGATACGTTCAATCCATTTTCTATCTCTTAAACAAGGAGTCCTTGTCTGGGAGCCATGTGAGCGACCACTGGAATTCTTCATGTCCATCCCTCATAAATCTCAGTATCATTTAATGTTGTTAGTGAACATGATTTGGCCTCAGTGAGAACATAGAGGTTTGACCTCTGGAGGGGTGAGCATTACTCTGATCCTGTATGTGTCCCAAATGGCAAACTGTCCTATTTTTAGTGCACTTTGTTTGATCTAAACCCATAGGCCAATTTGGGACTCGATTGGGTCTGGTTCAGCAGTGTCCTCTGCTGAACCAAACCCATTGGATTGGATTTGGTGCGCAGAAAGAGAGAACGAGAGAGAGAGAGACTGAGGAAGGGTGCTTAGTACAGGTCAGGGGATAATAGGTCACCTTAGGTACAGACACAACATAGAGGAAGACAACACGTGAAAGGTTTCAATCACAACATAGAGCAAGACAACACGTGGAATGTTTGAATCACAACATTGAGCAAGACAACACGTGGAATGTTTCAATCACAACATAGAGCAAGTCAACACGTGAAATGTTTCAATCACAACATAGAGCAAGACAATATGTGAAATGTTTTAATCATTTGAGCCCTGTAGGGCTATTCACATTAACAAGAGCAATCAGAAATATATTTATATTTCAATACCATTGTGATATTTATTCATGTATACGATTTGATGCATCTTAATGTGTAGTACCAAGAGAGCTTAGAAAGAAGTGCAAGACATGCCTTGCTCTTGCCAAAATACGATTTCCAAATGGATATCAGAATATGGCTCCTCTTTTTTGCCATCATCAAAACAATTACAGCAAGCAAGTCATTCAATATCTAGCAATGGTGTTTGGTGGATCAGTTGGCAGATTTGCCAAGACTGCTAACCTCTATAGTACCAGATAAGTCTTTGATTGGGGAATAGTCCTTTTACATTTTAATGATGTTACATTATTAGAACATTTTGCTGGTCTCCATGATGACTTGGTCAGTTTCCAGCTTAGGGTTTGGTTTAGGGTCAAACTTAAAATTAAGGCTAGTGTTCAAGTTTAGGTTACTTTAAGGTTTAAGGAATATGGATTAGGGTTAGTCATTAGGGCTATGTTAAGTTTAGGTAATGCTATTGAGGTTAAGGTTAGTGTTTGGTTTGGAAGCATGGACATTTTAGTTTTCTGGTCCCCACAAGGATAGATATACACAACTTTCCATGTCTGTGTGTGTGTGTGGGTGTGCGTATGTGTCTGTGTGTGTGTGTGTGCTCGTGACTTGCGGTCTGGCTGCTGTTGCTTCATGGCCAGAGTCACGTCCACTTGCCTGCAGCCGGTGGGAATGTGGCGAGTTTGGTTGAGACCAGCTCATAAACTAGTGCAGCCTGGCACCGTCACACTTCCCCTGCAGACAGGGAAGCAGAGACCAGGGGGGAAGCCACACAGGCATCCAGCGATCAACGAAGAGGTCAGGGGCTTTTCTTGCCTGCCACTGCTGTTTCAGTCCCACACATAAGCCCCATCAGCTGACTCGAGCAGGGCCGGCCTTAGCTTTTTAGGGGCCCTGATACTGGGGCCCCTAAAAATTCTATTGGTTTTTAATTCTCTATTCAAATGTAAGGAAATGTAAGGCAACTAAGTTTAAGTCCTTATATTCTTATATCCTCATAATTTTATACAATTTAAATCAGTAATTTATCATTTTGAAGGAACACATTTTTAAACATTCTCATGTTGTCTCCCTAGCAACTGTTTTTGGCCCACCCTAAAGGATAAGGCGAAGACGAGCACGTCTCACTGAAATGTATTCACTTTAGTGCAGCATACAAGGCCTAGAATGGATTATTTTCATTTAATTATGTTTTCTACCCAATAGCCAAATTGTAAGCTATTGCGCCAAGGTTGTGAAACTGTGGCACTACAAGAGAATCGGTTTGGCTGCTGTTGTAGGCAACTACTAATAGAACCTATAGACAGGCAAAATATGTTTGACAATTTTTTCATTTGAGAAATTGTTCAGCTATAAATATTTTTGGCTGTTAGGTTGTGGCAAGGCAGATTAGCATTAGACTAACATTGTAATTATTCTTTTCATACGTCATAAATATTAACACTGTAATCATTTTCATGTATCAGAAATATTACTGTGGTGATTTATACAGTAAAATATATTGACATTTGAATACAATTTGTACTTCACTATTATACTAAATTTAATTCAAATTCAATTAAAAGGCTAATTCCTGTGTGTTTTATAGATGCTCAGTTGCCCCCACTGTAACTGACACACAAGCCAGCTTGTTTTCTGGGTTATTTAACAAGACCCATTTTTTAACCTTGAGCCTCTGGGAAAACGTGTGGAGGTACAGCATTTCATTTATAAATGTAACAGCCGACACTCGAACATCTGAGAGGAATTCTGACATAACATTGTAATTGTTCTTTTCATACGTCATAAATATTAACACTGTAATCATTTTCATGTATCAGAAATATTATTGTGGTGATTTATACAGTAAAATATACTGACATTTGAATACAATTTATACTTCACTATTATACTAAATTTAATTCAAATTCAATTAAAAGGCTAATTCCTGTGTGTTTTATAGATGCTCAGTTGCTCACACTGTAACTGACACACAAGCCAGCTTGTTTTCTGGGTTATTTAACAAGTCCCATTTTTTAACCTTGAGCCTCTGGGAAAACATGTGGAGGTGCAGCATTTCATTTATAAATGTAACAGCCGACACTCGAACATCTGAGAGGAATTCTGACGTGATGTATTGTTTGGAAAGAGGATAAATTTTTCCCCTCTGGCACTGGTGAATGAAACAGTAATGTGCATTTATAGCCCATTTATTTTGAGTAGAAAATGTGAATGGGATCAAATTTGTTTTTTTTCTAAAGATACATTTGTATATTTAGATTGTGTCATTTTAAATCAAAAGTGAATTAGTTGACATGGTTTAGTTGAGTGTCATCAGTGATTGTCACAAGCGAAAAAGTGTCAATATTGCAAGCGAAATATGGCAAATTTTATAAAACATGAATATAATGTTCGTATAGGGGACTGTATTGACTGTGCTTATACATAGAGTGTCCCTGAACCCATGGGTCAAGACCTTTAGTGAATGGCTAGACTACGCCCTGTACTGTACAGTCAGGACCTTTAACTGATGGTTTGTGGTGTGCTGTACCTGTGACTGGTTTCACTTCACATGTTCACACAGAGAAACAGTTAAATCACGTTTCTCAAGGGTGTTGACTTTTATTTGGGTGTAAATGTATTAATGGATCCCGTGATAAAGCTTTTATAGCACTGTTTTATGGATAGACTCAAATGTTAACCACTTTGATCCATTACCAATTCTGCCTCAGTAATCTCTGCCACTTCTAATTCCCAAGTTTGTATTTGGAATCTTTTTCTCTGATGGAAAGGCAAGACATGAGACATTACTAAACTGTTTTTCGATACTGTTGCTGTGACAATGTGGATTGACTGTGGTCATGAAATAGTATGGTTACCAACCGTGATACACTGCAAAGAGTTTACTAAAGCAACAAAAGTATTTCCCGACATAATGTCAAGTCTTTACGCAGAGGAAATTTTTGATAGAAGTGAAAGTAGCTCGAACACGACTTTGAAGAAGACCTTTTGTCCTAGAAGAGGTAGCAGAAGTGCTGTGGTCAGCTGTGTGGTTAGGTATATCTGCTGTACTCCACTGCCAATGTAAAAGTACTCCTGACCTCTGCCCTGTCAGTGCACTCTCTGTAGGGGTCACGTGGTTCTTCCCCTATTGAAACACCAACCAAATGAGTGGCGGTGTAACCGTGGTGGATCTTCTGTGCTTCATTATAATCTATGGAATACCAGCATACCACAAGTGTAACTCATCTGTGACACACCCCATTTTCTATCGAACGAGGGAGCTAAAACGAGGCTTCAGGATTACCCTTCATTTATTCCCTGAGGGAGATGTTGAATGTGATAGTGTGACGGTGTGTGTGTGCCAAACGCCAGGCTGTGTTAATGAGTGTGTGTGTAAACCCTCTGTAGTTTAGCTGTCTTATTTTCCTTGTCTGGAATGACTGCCGAATCCTCCCCATCCAGAGGAACCCGCTGCTGTTGGCAGGAAGAGGTTGTGTGTGTGTGTGTGTGTGTGTGTGCACATTAATTTGCATGAGTGCCTGCGTGCATTCCTTTTTGTGTGTTTTATGCGCATGCTTGTTTGTGTGCGTGCATGCATTCCTGTGAGTGTGTGTCTGAGCGTCAGGGCAGAGGCTTCTGGCTCCAGTACGTCGTATCAATTCCCAGGGGCCCAGTCCCAGTCCTGGCCCCAGGCTCAGCTCCACTAGTACTGCCATGCCCTCAAACCCTTGGAAAGCCCTCTTCCTGCCGTAAATGTCATGGGCCTCCTTAACAAGAAATATGAATGCATGAAGCCAAATGATACAATCTCAAAGCATCAGCCAGCGTCGCTTCTTACCTTGTATCTCTCCATTTATGACCAGTTTCCATCCGGGGCGTGGATGACTACCATATCTTTACACTACACTTTTAAAAAAGTTTTTTTTTTTTTTAAGTTTTTTTTTTAAAAGGAGAGTATAGTTTCTTGTTCAGTATTCTTTCTTTGTTTTAAAAGAGGAAACATGTTCATTTTTAGATAGAGATAAAAACATTTAATTCTTCACAATGTATAAATGTGAAAACCGTTATCTTTATGATACATTAATAGGAAAAGTGTACAGGGTAGATGACACAAAATAGCATTGCCTTGTTTTGCTTTAAAACATTTTCTCCTGAAAAACCCATGCAAAACAGTGAAATCAACAACCCTCTAGAAACCATGCCATTGATTTTCCCTATCTTGGGTTCTAAATGATTGTAATGTTTTAAGTCAGTGGTTCCCAACTCTGGTCCTCGAGTACCTCCACATTTTTGTTATAGCCCTGGACAAGCACATCCAATTAAACTCAATGAGAGCCTGGTAATTAGTTTAATCAGCTGTGCTTGGCTGGGGCTACAATGAAAATGTGTACTGTTGGGGGTACTTGAGGACCGTAGTTGGGAACCACTGTTTTAAGTAATCCAGTCAGTGTTTTTGTTATATCATGTGTTTATCATTTGATCCTATTGTCTTATAAAGGCACTAGGGAATCTCTTAAAGGCCAGGTGAAGTATTTTATTGTTTAAAATACCAGCTTGGATTTTATGTTTTCGGTCTCCAAGGTCAAACTGTGTTTCACGCATGTTCAAGTGTTTAGGCATGAAATGGAAAGGTATTCTGCATTCCCTGAGACACTCCTGGAGTGTGTTCACAGCCAGGGATCAGATATCATTAAATATTATATGGGAATTGTTTCATACTGTCTACTTATTTAACTGAATTACTGAGTGATAAAACTATGTGAGAAACATTATTTCATGTTTCTTAATTACCCTGTGTCTTTCTTTTTCTCTCTCTCTCTCTCTCTCTCTCTCTCTCTCTCTCTCTCTCTCTCTCTCTCTCTCTCTCTCTCTCTCTCTCTCTCTACAGTGAGGGAAAAAAGTATTTGATCCCCTGCTGATTTTGTACGTTTGCCCACTGACAAAGAAATGATCAGTCTATAATTTTTATGGTAGGTTTATTTGAACAGTGAGAGACAGAATAAAACCAAAAAAATCCAGAAAAATGCATGTCAAAAATGTTATAAATTGATTTGCATTTTAATGAGTGAATTAAGTATTCGACCCCTCTGCAAAACATGACTTAGTACTTGGTGGCAAAACCCTTGTTGGCAGTCACAGAGGTCAGACGTTTCTTGTAGTTGGACACCAGGTTTGCACACATCTCAGAAGGGATTTTGTCCTACTCCTCTTTGCAGATCTTCTCCAGGGCATTAAGGTTTCGAGGGTGATGTTTGGCAACTCAAACCTTCAGCTCCCTCTACAGATTTTCTATGGGATTAAGGTCTGGAGACTGGCTTGGTCACACCAGGACCTTAATGTGCTTCTTCTTGAGCCACTCCTTTGTTGCCTTGGCCGTGTGTTTTGGGTCATTGTCACGCTGGAATACCCATCCACGACCCATTTTCAATGCCCTGGCTGAGGGAAGGAGGTTCTCACCCAAGATTTGATGGTGCATGGCCCCGTCCATCGTCCCTTTGATGCGGTGAAGTTGTCCTGTCCCCTTAGCAGAAAAACACCCCCAAAGCATATTGTTTCCACCTCCATGTTTGACGGTGGGGATGATGTTCTTGGGGTCATAGGCAGGATTCCTCCTCCTCCAAACACGGCGAGTTGAGTTGATGCCAAAGAGCTCGATTTTGGCCTCATCTGACCACAGCACTTTCACCCAGTTCTCCTCTGAATCATTCAGATGTTCATTGGCAAACTTCAGACAGGCCTGTTCATGTGCTTTCTTGAGCAGGGGGACCTTGCGGGTGCTGCAGGATTTCAGTCCTTCACGGCGTAGTGTGTTACCAATTGTTTTCTTGGTGACCATGGTCCCAGCTTCCTTGAGATCATTGACAAGATCCTCCCGTGTAGTTCTGGGCTGATTCCTCACCGTTCTCATGATCATTGCAACTCCACGAGGTGAAATCTTGCATGGAGCCCCAGACCGAGGGAGATTGACGGTTCTTTTGTGTTTCTTCCATTTGCGAATAATTGTCACCTTCTCACCAAGCTGCTTGGCGATGGTCTTGTAGCCCATTCCAGCCTTGTGTAGGTCTACAATCTTGTCCCTGACATCCTTGGACTGCTCTTTGGTCTTGGCCATGGTGGAGAGTTTGGAATCTGATTGATTGATTGCTTCTGTGGACAGGTGTCTTTTATACAGGTAACAAACTGAGATTAGGAGCACTCCCTTTAAGAGTGTGCTCCTAATCTCAGCTCATTACCTGGGAGACATAAATCTTTCTGATTGAGAGGGGATCAAATACTTATTTCACTCATTAAAATGCAAATCAATTTATAACATTTTTGACATGCGTTTTTCTGGATGTTTTTGTTGTTATTCTGTCTCTCACTGTTTAAATAAACCTACCATTAAAATTCTAGACTGATCATTTCTTTGTCAGTGTGCAAACGTACAAAATCAGCAGGGGATCAAATACTTTTTCCCCTCACTGTATTGTCAGTGTATGTATCTCTGTATGTGTTTGTCTCCCCGTTGGTCTGTGTTTCTGTCTCTCTGTCTTTGAACCTGCCTCTGTGTCTGTCTGTTAATCACTGTCGGGCATGTTCCCGCAAGTCATCCAGTGTAATATATCCAGGTCTTACTGTGACAGACAAACACACACACACTCACAGACAAAACAATACGGAAATGTGTTAACCTGACATGTTCTGACTAAGCAACACACATTGGTTATTATGATCTATGTTCTATAGAGATAGACATACATTTGACATTTTTGTCATTTAGATGACACTCTTATTCAGAGCGACTTACGTAAATGCAGACTTTTCAAGAAAGATTACAAAGTGCATTCTAATCAATTTGATTTCCACAACAGTCAGTTCTGAAAAGAAGACATAAAACATAATAAACAGATTGATGGGTTTATAGAGATATTAGTGGGTCTACAGAGAGGTGGGTAGGTATACATATAAGATGAGTGGGTCTATAGAGAAGTGGGTGGGTCTATAGGGAGGTGGATGGGTCTACAGATAGGTGAGAGGATCTAGAGGTGATTGGGTCTATGAGTAGGTGAGTGGATCTGTAAAGAGGTGATTGGGTCTATGGATAGGTGAGTGGATCTGTAGAGAGGTGATTGGGCTAATGGCTAGGTGAGTGGATCTGTTGAGACGTGATTGGGTCTATGGATAGGTGATTGGATCTATAGAGAGGTGATTGGGTCTATGGATAGGGGAGGGGATCTGTAGAGAGGTGATTGGGTCTATGGGTAGGTGAGTGGATCTATAGAGAGGTGATTGGGTCTATGGATAGGTGAGTGGATGTGTAGAGAGGTGATTGGGTATATGGATAGGTTAGTGTATCTGTAGAGAGGTAATTGGGTCTATGGATAGGTGAGTAGATCTATAGAGAGGTGATTGGGTCTATGGATAGGGGAGTGGATCAGTAGAGAGGTGATTGGGTCTATAATAGGTGAGTAGATCTATAGAGAGGTGATTGGGTTTATGGATAGGTGAGTTGATCTGTAGAGAGGATCATGGCTGTGAGTTTAAGTAATGTGGTGATCTCTGGATAGGTTTGTGGCTTAGATCATGGATCAAGCGTATGCTACAGATGTGCTGAGCAGCTGAACACTAGTGCTTATCTACTGCTCTATCAGTGTAGAAAGAGGTGGAGCTATGTTTTGGCACCCCTATCTGGTCCTCTGTGTGTGCTCTTATCAGGGTCACTGGCCTGCTTTTAACTCTGTGGTTTGCTGTTCCTCGAAGTGTGCTAAGACTTTATGGCACGAATTAACATACAGACACACATACCTTTTCTTTCGCCCCATTTGTGGCCTTTCAATGATGTGTTGAGGCGGTAACAGTGTTGTGGCAAAGGAGGAATGCCTGTGTGTATGTATTTTTTTTATGCATGTCTCTCTGATTAGTCATTCCCAACACGTAATGTACATACACATTGTTACGAACCCTGTGGCTCTAGCAGTCTAGGGTGGATGGTACAGAGACCTGTAACATAAAACTCATGCAAATCAGTGTAGTGTAAATGACCAGTGAGAACAAACGACAACCAAAGCTACCGGCAAACATAAAACATTTATTATAAACACACGGTAAAGGGGGAAGGGAAAAGAGGCTGAGCTGAACCCAAGAAATGAAATAATAGTCAAAACACCCCTGAACTTAACTTGCCTTCCTCAAGAACCGCTTAGCTGACTACTAACCAATACAAAAATACAGCGGGTGGTCTGCTCAGTTCTAACTAGTGTTGTTAGACAAAGTTTTCCTACGGGTTGTGTATGCCCAAGGGCGACTTGCTAAAACCCCCCTTTTCCCAGGGACACAGGGACAAACAAAAACACACAGGTTGAACAAGGACTAAACAGCACACAGCAAACAATTGACTAGACAACACCAAACAAAACATCACAGCAATACATACTCACATGATACAGGACAAAGTGAGATGTATGTGTTAAACTAAGTGATGTACAGTGCCTTGCGAAAGTATTCGGCCCCCTTGAACTTTTCAACCTTTTGCCACATTTCAGGCTTCAAACATAAAGATATAAAACTGTAATTTTTTGTGAAGAATCAACAACAAGTGGGATACAATCATGAAGTGGAACGAAATTTATTGGATATTTCAAACTTTTTTTAACAAATAAAAAACTGAAAAATTGGGCGTGCAAAATTATTCAGCCCCCTTAAGTTAATACTTTGTAGCGCCACCTTTTGCTGCGATTACAGCTGTAAGTCGCTTGGGGTATGTCTCTATCAGTTTTGCACATCGAGAGACTGAAATTTTTGCCCATTCCTCCTTGCAAAACAGCTTGAGTTCAGTGAGGTTGGATGGAGAGCGTTTGTGAACAGTAGTTTTCAGTTCTTTCCACAGATTCTCGATTGGATTCAGGTCTGGACTTTGACTTGGCCATTCTAACAACTGGATATGTTTATTTGTGAACCATTCCATTGTAGATTTTGCTTTATGTTTTGGATCATTGTCTTGTTGGAAGACAAATCCCCGTCCCAGTCTCAGGTCTTTTGCAGACTCCATCAGGTTTTCTTCCAGAATGGTCCTGTATTTGGCTCCATCCATCTTCCCATCAATTTTAACCATCTTCCCTGTCCCTGCTGAAGAAAAGCAGGCCCAAACCATGATGCTGCCACCACCATGTTTGACAGTGGGGATGGTGTGTTCAGGGTGATGAGCTGTGTTGCTT
>JACXGI010020496.1:0-11071 GCA_016801175.1 Esox masquinongy | reverse complement strand
GTCTCCTGCTCCCAGCAGTGACAAGTCAATGGGAATCCCCCCACCATTCAACAGTGACACCTGGACCCCTGACCTTGGAGGGTATGGAAGGGAACTATCTAAAGACCTTCTGACTGGAAAATTACCCTGTTCATACTGTCCTTGATATGTGCAGCTCAAATGAGGGTTGTGTGGGAACATCGCTTATTAATTTTAAAACTATTGTTTCTGGTCAGTCAAATGTCACATTTCATAAGTGATTTAAGTAAAATCTTTAGGAACCCAGCAGTTTACAACGAACATTCAGGACACAAGGAAGTGTATCATTAATAAAATCAAACTATATAGTATTAGTGTGATACAATAGAGAACATTGACTGACAAAGGGGTACATTGACAAGCACTACAACCAACCCACCCTTAAAGACCTGTTGACATATAATCAGCAGTTCTAGGATCTATTCTCATTCACTAGTAAAATCTTCAAGAACCCAGCAGTTTGCATTGAACATTCAGGACACAACAAAGTGTATTACTTATAAAATCAAACCATATATTATTGGTGTGATAAAATAGAGAACATTGACTGGCAGATGAGTGAGACATGCAGTACAACCAACCCACACTTAATGACCTGTTGACATAATCAGCAGTTCTAGGATCTATTCTCATTCACTAGAGTTTACTCACAACTGCCAGTCTCACAGAAACATGTTCATTGATTTGTCCCAGAACATTCCAGTGGGAGACCTCGTAAATCCTTCTGTTGAAACCCAAACATTTTGTGGAATATTGAAACTTTTTAATCTGCATTACAGGATCAAACGGGAGCGAATGGTGTCTCCTGCTCCCAGCTGTCTGTCAATGAAGAGTGAAAAGTCAATGGGAATCCCCCCCCAACTCAACAGAGACACCTTGACCCCTGACCTGAGAGGGTATGGAAGTGAGCTATCTAAAGACCTTCTGACTGGAAAATGGAAACTCAGAAATTCAGTACATGACTTTTAATGCTGTCCTTTATGTGTGCAACTCAAATGAGGGAAACGTGTGGGAACTTTGCCTATTGTAGGATATTATCTTTTAAGTGTTGTGGTCACTTTTGTTAAGAATGTACCCTTTGAACCAAGGGAGATAGACTACAATTGTTTATTGAAATTATCGAAGTAAGTGTGGCCTCTTTGTAGTTCAACTTGATCTCACAGGAAATAGCAAATACAGACTCATTTATACTGGAGCGTGGCTGCCCAGAATTCAAGGGAATTCTGGCTAATTACAGTTGTGAGCTTTGATAGAATGTGAATTCCTGTGAATGTGACTTCCTGTGCACAAATACAAATAGATTTGCTGTGGTAATCTAAACAAATGTAACTTATAGCAAAGCGTCCATTCATAAAAATCTCACACTATTAATGATAAAGACTTGTTTCTGGTCAGTCAAATGTCTAATTTCATTAATGATTTATGTAAAATCTTCAAGAACCCAGCAGTTTGCATTGAACATTCAGGACACAACAAAGTGTATTACTAATAAAATTAAACCATTTAGTATTGGTGTGATAAAATAGAGAACATTGACTGGCAGATGAGTGAGACATGCAGTACAACCAACCCACCCTTAATGACCTGTTGACATAATCAGCAGTTCTAGGATCTATTCTCATTCACTAGAGTTTACTCACAACTGCCAGTCTCACCGAGACATGTTCATTGATTTGTCTCAGAACATTCCAGTGGGAGACCATGTAAGTCCTCCTGTTGAAACCCAAACATTTTGTGGAATATTGAAACTTTTTAATCTGCATTACAGGATCAAACGGGAGCGAATGGTGTCTCCTGCTCCCAGCTGTCTGTCAATGAAGAGTGACAAATCGATGGGAATCCCCCCCCAATTCAACAGAGACACCTGGACCCCTGACCTGAGGTGAGATGGTAGTTATTTAGAGCCATGATAGACTAGTTATTGATTAGGACGAAGTCTACATAGTTAACATTGTCTCTGGCTCTCCTTCTCCTTCTATTTGTCTTTCTCTCCATCAGTCCCAGTCTGCTGACTGAGCATCACTTCAGGTGTTCTGTGTGTTCAGAGGGTCTGAGGGACCCGGTCTCTATTCCTTGTGGACACAGTTACTGCAGGCAGTGCATCAGTACATACTGGGCCCAGCCCGGTCCTGCAGGAGACTATATGTGTCCCCAGTGCAGTTGGAGATCCAGAACCCGACCTGAACTCTACCCCAACTCAGCCTTGGCCAGGGTGGTCCAGGAGCTCCAGCAGGCAGGTTTCAGTCCACCCCTCCCTGCCCTGGACTATGTTGGTCCTGGGGACGTGGCCTGTGATATCTGCTCTGGAAAGAAGCTCAGAGCCGTCAAGTCCTGTCTGACCTGCAGTGCCTCCTACTGTGAGAGCCACATCAGACAGCATTACACGGTCCCAGCACTGCAGAGACACACACTGGCAGAGGTCACTGGAGATGGGGGACATGAAGACTACAGTGACAAAACTGGAAAGACAGTGAGGATTAAAGAGGTAATGGTGTTTAGAATATCTGATATAAACATGAAATGTATTTGTTGTATCTGATTTCAGGGAACATAACTGTCTGTTTCTGGGGATCTCTTCAGGAGGGTGAGACTGAGGATGTTGAAGACAAGGAGCATGTCTGTAAAAAAATAAAGATGGACATTAAGGAGGAGGATGTGAAGATTGCTGAACTAATGAGGATAATCTGTGAGCTTCAGCAAAAAAACTTTGAACTGAAGAACATATCTGAACACCTGGCGCAGGAGAACTCTCTACTGAAGAAGATCTCTAAAGACCTGGTGCAGGAGAACTCTGGACTGAAGAAAATCTCTAAAGACCTGGCGCAGGAGAACTCTGGACTGGAGAAGATCTCTAAAGACCTGGAGCAGAAGAACTGTGTACTGAAGAATTTCTGTTATAGCCTGGAACAATATAACCTTGAATTAAACTTAAACTTCATACAGGAAAATTCTAACCTCAAACATCAGACCAGTAAGCTGATTAAAGAGGTCGCTGAGTACACAATCAATACAAAAGTAATGCATTTCAGAACTACTGACCTGATCTCTGAACTTAGAGTAAGAGATGATGAGACCAAGAGAGGAAACCATAAGAGGAAGGGAACATGTCTCCACGCATCACATTTGGTTTATCGAGACTTAATTGAGTCTTTGTCATATTTACAATTTTGGTTTCTTTGAATATCAATAAATTTCCTAGGTCTTCAACCCTCTCCTCAGGGACCCCCGATATTTCAGTTTTGTTGCAGCTTTGAACAGACACTATGGAATATATAATCAATGGTTGACATTATGGAATATATAATCAATGGTTGACATTATGGAATATATAATCATAATGGTTGACATTATGGAATATATAATCATAATGGTTGACATTATGGAATATATAATCAATGGTTGACATATAGAGAGGTTTGACATAGGAGTGTTTCTGGACTATCACCCTTTATCCGTGTATAATCAATGTGCCCCTGAGAATACAATTAATCGTAACAGAATATAATGTATCAGACAGTAATCAATGTATCAGGAGAATATAATGAATGAATATAATCAATGTTTGGGGATAATCAAGTAACAGGGCCCTAATGCCTCTATTATTTTTATACAAATCTCTGAAGCCTGCGCCACCAATATTTAACAAGGAACGGATCTTGGAAGGTTGGGAAGCAATGGTGGCGGATGGGGAGAAAGATCCGCCCCCAGAATTAGCATAAGGGGGTGGCCAGGAAGGTTATGCACGATAACACTGTATAAATGTGTGTCCGGAGTTGGCAAGACAGTTGTTCCTGCAGGTCAACTCGGCTTTTATGATTGCTCATTTAGTCTAATTTGAATCCACAAACTCCTGAGTTATTGCATCCTTTTGAGCTGTTGCATCCTTTTTGGCAAGAAGATACATTTTTCCACGACAACACCCCTGAATCACTAATCAAGTGTTTGACTATCAGCTGACTAAGTCCAGGCCAGCGTGTTCTAGAATAGATCAAATACATGGAATGGCTGCTGGTCCCAGGGGAATGTTTGACCTATGAACCCACCTGTGATATCTCTGGTACATAAGTAATTCAACCCTTTGCCATTACATTCTAAATTGAGATCAGATGCATCCTGAGATGTCTCAAGGCTGAACAAAAAGGATCACCCCAATCAACTTGATCACCCCAGGATCATCCCAAAAGGATCACCCCAATCAACTTGATCACCCCAAGTTGATTGGGGTGATCCACTCGCAAACTCAATTAATTAGACACGATTTAGCAAGGTCCACACCTGTCTGTAAGGCCCCACAAATTACAGTGCATGTCAGACCAACAATCAAGCCATGTAATCTAAGGAACTCTGTACACCTCAGAATCGTGTCGATAAACGATAGATGTATAGATGTACTCGCTAGCCCTCCGCAGACATCTTTCCTCCCTTAGATGAGAGCATTTTAAACGGGTAGTTATCTCTCTTTGTGTGTCCGCGATAACAGCACGTTCAAGTATGGCCTGATTTCACTTGGTGCCTTAGTCTTGTCGTTTGGCCATCCCTGGTGCATTGTTTTGATGAGCATCTGTTGTGTTTTATCCTCTTTGGTCACGGATCCCTTGGAGCCTGTCGTCAGAGATGGGTAGGTGTTGTAACATGTTAACAGTCTCCATTTCAGCTTCCACGGAGCCAAAGGTTGAACCCTCTGGTAGATAGGTGTCCGCTAGCAACGTGTCCTTTCCTGGTACATACACAGCATCCACATCATATTTCTGAATGCGCAGCATCATCCTTTGAAGTGTTTTGGGCGCGCTCAGCAGCGGTTTCCTCACAACCGTCTCTAAGGGTTGATCACTTTGAACAGTATCTTTTCGCCCATATGTGTATTCGTGGTACTATTCCAGAATGAATACCATAGCTAAGAATTCTTTCTCTATTTGGACATAGCTCTGCTCTATGTGAGTGCTCCGCTTGCGAATGTGACTGGTTTATCTTTCTGCATGAGTACTGCACCCAAACCAGTGTCCGACATGTCGCAATGTACGGTCCGTTCCTCACACACCATGAAAACTTTGGCCTTGGACAGGTCCGGGAGTATGTCTTCAGTGGTTGGTAACGGGAAATGATTGCGCTTCAACGCCTTGTTTAAGGGTCTCGGATCCATACTCTTCCAATTCGGCTTCTGTACAACGACCATCCTGCTGATCCAGTCTGTGCTGCATTCGACTGGTGCGATGATTTCTCTGCACTGAAGGTCCTGCAGTTCGTCCTTCAGCGGCTTCATCATGGCGACTGGGACTCTCTTTGGGAGTTGCACAGTGTTGCTTATCTCAATTTTGCACTCTCCTTCAAAACAACCATCACCCGTGAACACATAAGCATACTCTGACTGTATTTGTCCCATTGACCAGTGTCTACTTGTGGGCTTCTCTGAGGTAACAATGCTACAGTTGTGCTCATAAGTTTGCATACCCTGGCAGAAATTGGGTGGGGTCGACTATTCGACGACAAAAGCTGAGGAATTAGCTTTTAGATTTTGAAAATATGACTGATCATGCAAGAAAACTGTCCTTTGTTTAAGGATAGTGATCAAATTAAGCCATTTATTATCACATAGTGGTTTGGCTCCTTTTTAAATCATAATGAAATAGAAATCACCCAAATGGCCCTGATCAAACGTTTACATACCCTTGAATGTTTGGCCTTGTTACAGACACACAGGGTGACACACACACATGGAAAAGGATATAAAAGATATCCAAAGCCTTGCCAATGCCAGTCAGTACTGTTCGATCACTTATTAAGAAGTGGAAAATTCAGGGATCTCTTGATACCAAGCCAAGGTCAGGTAGACCAATAAAGATTTCAGCCAAAACTGCCAGAAGAATTGTTCGGGATACAAAAAAAACCCCACACGTAACCTCAGGAGAAATACAGGCAGCTCTGGAAAAGGTTGTTTCAAGGAGCACAATACGACAATACATGAACAAAAATGAGCTGCATGGTTGAGTTGCCAGAAAGAAGTGCTATATTTGGAGTGGGGTCAAAAAGGCCTATAGTGAACAGAATACCATCCCCACTGTGAAGCATGGTGGTGGCTCACTGATGTTTTGGGGGTGTGTGAGCTCTAAAGACACGGGAAATCTTGTGAAAATTGATGGCAAGATGAATGCAGCATGTTATCAGAAAATACTGGCAGACAATTTGCATTCTTCTGCATGAAAGCTGCGCATGGGACGCTCTTGGACTTTCCAGCATGACAATGACCCTAAGCACAAGGCCAAGGTGAGCCTCCAGTGGTTACAGTAGAAAAAGGTGAAGGTTCTGGAGTGGCCATCACAGTCTCCTGGCCTTAATATCATCAAGCCACTCTGGGGAGATCTCAAACGTGCGGTTCATGCAAGATGACCAAAGTCCTGGAATGCATTTTGCCAAGACGAATGGGCAGCTATACCACCTGCAAGAATTCGGGGCCTCATAGACAACTATTACAAAAGACTGCACACTGTCATTGATGCAAATGGGGGCACAGTATTAAGAACTAATGGTATGCAGACCTTTGAACAGAGGTCAGTTCATTTTTTTCTTTGTTGCAAAGGCATTTAATAGCATTAGCTTGTGTTGAAAATGGAAAGAATTCTGTCAGCTGCCATTTTGCCATCTTATGAGATATCAACAAACAATTGTACATGGTCTTATATGGGGGTGTTATCTGGATGCACAATGAATATGAAGTGCATAGGTTATTGTTCCAATCAAGAATTGCACCCATGCACATTGTGCATAAATAAATTGTACTGTAATCAGCCATTTTGTCCGCCATTTTGCAAGTTATCTCTTATTCCTGAAAGGTTTTTGGGAGGCATGTATTAAGACACCTGCATGTCTAAGGACAAGTCAGTTGGATTTACGGTTCACGAGAAGATTTTTGTTGTTTTGGACAAATTTTCATTGTGCAGAAAAATCCTTCAGGGCGGACTTTACGCGTTGTTGATTCTTTTTGTTTATCATGAGAAATGAGGAAGGTACAGAGAAAATCAGCACTGTAGGTCAAATGGGGTGGAAATGGCATCATTTTGAAATTAGCGCCCTTGGTGGAGGAATTGGGGCGGGGCTCCGTATGGTTGTTACACGTGAACTTTTTTGACAGTATGCAAGTTTATAGCATGTTTTACCATGGATTTCTGAGTTATTAAGAAGTTTAGGCGCCAATAATACTAACAATAAAAATAGGGTTTCTCCTACCGGATGTCCCCTAAATATAGTGGAAAAAAATATTAGAGAGATTTGAAAAAATATTTGAAATACTTAATAATTTCATTGCTTATATTTCTCACAGAACTTGATGAATAGCACCCTGGGACATGGAAAAAATGCATACATGTACATCCACTGAAAAACAGTGTTGAAAATCAAAAAATAAAATTCCCAAGATTAGTATGTATGTGTTTTTAAGGTAAGTGAGACCTGCCTTTATATTTAAAACCTTTTAGAATCCACGTCACAATAATTTACACCAGTTAAGAAGTGATATATCCTGGGGACAGAAATGGCACCGCATTGCAGGAACCCATTTACCAAAAAAGCATGCACGGTTGAATAAGACGGGAATCCACCGAAAACACTAAGCCACCCAGGTACTTTTGGCATGCTGCTTCCTGTGCCCTATGGTTTGGGACAGAGTAATCTTAATCTGATGTACTCTGTTGTATGGATAGTATGTGGATTGAGACGGGCCTCAGTTGAGGTTATGTTTACCTCAGTGGTCAAAGGTACTCTGCTATCACCTGCTGCTCAGATCCAGTACTGCATCAGATTATTATTTACCATCAAACTCATTCTGAAAGTGAAAGTTTTGAGAAGCCGACGCCCAATTACTTTCTTGTCGAGGTAAGGAATCTCAGGATTTGAAATAAATAATAATGTAAAAACCACAATGTTTGTTGGTGTCATGCATATTTTATAAAACAAAGTTATCAGCAAATGTCAGCAGTAGTGGATTGGCTTCATTTGCTGCGTAATAGCCTGTTTTCATGTACTATTTGGCACAGGTATCGAACCGATTCCACCAAGGGCCTAGTTTCTGCTGGTTTGGGGGGTTTCTTTCAATTGATGCCTAATAATAAACAAGGCTACCAGGTAGATCCCAACTAATTAGTGACCTAATTTACCCATCTAGTACAAGGTAAAAGTCAAAACCTACAGAACCTCGGCCCTCCGTGGATTCGGTTTGACATCTGTGCTGTTAGCCTGTATTACTGTGGTGATAGCATGCAGCAGGATGTGCCTCGGTCTGCATTAAGAACTGGAAGTGTAAACAAACTAGTAGTCTATGTGAAAACAAATTTAAGTAAGATGTGGTAACTAGCCCCCCCTAAGAACAATGTTTACTTGCAGACACAAAAATGCTAACTTGGGTAAAAGGTATGTGGATGATTATGAGGCTTAAACAAATAAACTGTAAGTGAACTAAATGGATGCAGTTTGTACCTTTTATACTGCGTGCACATTTACTAGGCAAGTGAGTATTCTGATCGTATCATTATTTCTATGCACATTTTCCAACTCCAAACCATATAAACTTCAATGCTCATTGGATTGAATAATTTTCAGGTGATATGTATTTGTGTAATGAGGGAGGGTGTGGCAACAGTGAATAACACCTTATATCAAGGTGTGGATAATTATTAGGCAGCTTCATGACCTCAGGTAAAATGGGCCAAAAAAGAGATTTAACTGACACTGAAAAGTCATAAATTGTAAAATGCCTTTCAGACGGATGCAACACTCTTGAACAGCTAAACTATTATGGCGTGACCACCAGACACTAAAACGTATTGTTGTGAATAGTCAACTGGGGTGCAAGAAATGCATGGAGATGAAAAAACGCAAATTAATTGCAAAAGACTTAAGAATTAAACGTGAAGATGCCAGGAACCCATTATCCTCCAGCGCCACCATATTCCAGGACTGCAACCTACCTGGAGTGTCCAGAAATACAAGGTTTCAAGTGCTCAGAGACATCGCCAAGGTCAAGAAGGCTGAAAAAAGACCACCACTGAATAAGATTCACAAGTTGAAGCGTATAGATTGGGCAAAGAAATACCTGAAGACAGATTTTTCAATAGTTTTATGGACAGATGAAATGAGAGTGACTCTTGATGGACCAGATGAATGGGCCCGTGGCTGATCACTAATGGACACAGGGCACCACTTCAGTCAGGCACCAGCCAGGTGGAGGAGGGGTACTGGTATGGGCTAATATCATTAAGGATGAGGTAGTTGGACTTTTTTGGGTTGAAGATGGACTGAAACTCAACTCCCGTACCTACTGCCAGTTTCTGGAAGATACTTTCTTCAAACAGTGGTACAGGAAGAGGTCCTCAGCATTCAAGAAGGCCATGATCTTTATGCAGGACAATCCTCCATCACATGCATCCAAGTACTCCACTGTTGGCTAGCAAGCAATGGCCTCAAAGATGCCCGAATAATGACCTGGCCCCCTTCCTCACCTGACTTAAATCCTATTGAGAATTTGTGGGCCCTTCTCAAACATGAGATTTACAGTTGATGCTTAGTAATGAACAAGACTACCAGGTAGATCCCAACTAATCAGTGACCTCATTAACCCATCTAGTACAGGGTAAAAGTCAAAACCTACAGACCCTCAGCCCTCCGTGGATTCGGTTTGACACCTGTGCTGTTAGCCGATATTACTGTGGTGATAGCATGTAGCAGGATGTGCCTCGGTCTGCATTAAGAACTGGAAGTGTAAACAAACCTTTAGTCTGTGAAAACAAATTTAAGATGGGGTAACTAGCCCCCCCTAGAACAATGTTTACTTGCAGACACAAAAATTCTAATTTCGGGAAAAAAGGTATGTGGATGATGATTAGGCTTAGGCAATCTGAGGAAAATGCTGTTTTTAGAAAATGTTGGGGTTTTATTGTACCTGGGGTCACTGGTGTAGCGTGGTGACGCTGGGCCAGGGTGCAAGATGTCCTAACAGGGCCTCCCCTGAACAGAAATAAGCGGTATATACAGTATGCATGTGAATCGGATCCTTCCCTAGATTAACCTCCCAGCTGACGTCTGACTGTGAAAACAGCATAGAAACACACAATATAAGAAAATATATCATTTTTTAACCACGGGCCCACCACCCACCGCGGGCCCAGGTGCAACCGCAACTCCAGCCCCCCCGATAGTTACGCCCCTGCCTGGGACAACTCCCTGCCTTATGGGGTAACTGGCCCAGGGGCCACACGTCTTAAAATCAATTTAATCTTTTATTCATACATGTTTTGTAAACAAATACTTAAAAGCTAAGTCTACTTGTATTATTTTATTTACTTAAATAAAATATGTGTGCAAACTCTGTTGCAGGTGTCACAATTAATATCTTCCCTTTGAGGAGATTTTAATTTAAGTCCCCACTATGTGACTCACCTGTGCATTCATTACCATCAACTTTGTTGTTCCTTTTCCTTACAATCCAGTACATAGGTCTACAATTGCACTAAATAGTGTTTAAATGATGCAGGATTTTAAATCTCAGTAGTCTTTAAAATTACATTCAGGAGCTAAAGGTTAATAGTCAATATTTGTTTAATTAATTTTCAAAATACATTATTTGGATAATAGCATTGAAATTGAAAAGTACAGTACATAAATTAAATAACATTGGAAAACAACATTTAATAACAATAACCTTACTAATTAATTCAGTGTAACCCCAAAAGTATTCATACCCATGCCAAATTTTGAGCTATAGTGAATTTTTATTTGACCAATAGGTTTCTTCTGGCTGGAAATGACATAAACAAGTGACAAAACACGGTAAGACATTGTGCTGGAGACACAAATGAATAATGTAACTACAGGTGCTGGTCATATAATTAGAATATCATCAAAAAGTTGATTTCTTTCAGTAATTCCATTCAAAAAGTGAAACTTGGATATTATATTCATTCATTACACACAGACTGATATATTTCAAATGTTTATTTCATTTCATTGTGATGATTAAAACTGACAACTAATGAAAATCCCAAATTCAGTATCTCCGAAAATTAGA
>JACXGI010020495.1:0-11074 GCA_016801175.1 Esox masquinongy | reverse complement strand
ATAGAGAGGCGAAGGGAAGGAAAAGATGTGGTAGAAAAAAGTGTACAAGCAATAAGGATAACCGCACCCTGGAGAGGATTGTGAAACAAAACCCATTCAAAAATGTGGGGGAGATTCACAAAGAGTGGACTGCAGCTGGAGTCAGTGCTTCAAGAACCACCACGCACAGATGTATGCAAGACATGGGTTTCAGCTGTCGCATTCCTTGTGTCAAGCCACTCTTGAACAAGAGACAGCGTCAGAAGCGTCTCACCTGGGCTAAAGACAAAAAGGACTGGACTGCTGCTGAGTGGTCCAAAGTTATGTTCTCTGATGAAAGTAAATTGTAAGTAAAGTGTAAAGTTTCCACAGTCAGTGATGGTTTGGGGTGCCATGTCATCTGCTGGTGTTGGTCCACTGTTTTCTGAGGTCCAAGGTCAACGCAGGCGTCTACCAGGAAGTTTTAGAGCACTTCATGCTTCCTGCTGCTGACCAATTTTATGGAAATGCAGATTTCATTTTCCAACAGGACTTGGCACCTGCACACAGTGCCAAAGCTACCAGTACCTGGTTTAAGGACCGTGGTATCCCTGTTCTTAACTGGCCAGCAAACTCGCCTGACCTTAACCCTATAGAAAATCTATGGGGTATTGTGAAGAGGAAGATGCGATACGCCAGACCCAACAATGCAGAAGAGCTGAAGGCCACTATCAGAGCAACCTGGGCTCTCATAACACCTGAGCAGTGCCACAGACTGATCGACTCCATGCCATGCCGCATTGCTGCAGTACTTAAGGCAAAAGGAGCCCCAACTAAGTATTGAGTGCTGTACATGCTCATACTTTTCAGTTGGCCAACATTTCTAAAAATCCTTTTTTTGTATTGGTCTTAAGTAATATTCTAATTTTCAGAGATACTGAATTTGGGATTTTCATTAGTTGTCAGTTTTAATCATCACAATTAAATGAAATAAAAATTTGAAATATATCAGTCTGTGTGTAATGAATGAATATAATATCCAAGTTTCACTTTTTGAATGGAATTACTGAAATAAATCAACTTTTTGATGATATTCTAATTATATGACCAGCACCTGTATGTGTGTTGTGTATGTGTGTTTCTTACCGACGTAGTAGGGTGTAACAGGGCGTGGCCAGGGAGTTGTGTTGGTGTGTTTCTTACTGACGTAGTAGGGTGTAACAGGGCGTGGCCAGGGAGTTGTGTTGGTGTGTTTCTTACCGACGTAGTAGGGTGTAACAGGGCGTGGCCAGGGAGTTGTGTTGGTGTGTTTCTTACCGACGTAGTAGGGTGTAACAGGGCGTGGCCAGGGAGTTGTGTTGGTGTGTTTCTTACCGACGTAGTAGGGTGTAACAGGGCGTGGCCAGGGAGTTGTGTTGGTGTGTTTCTTACCGACGTAGTAGGGTGTGTAACAGGGCGTGGCCAGGGAGTTGTTTGTGGTGGTCTCTTTAGCAAAACCAAAGTCTGTTAGTTTCAGCAGCGCGTTGGGTCTCTTGGACACATACAAGAGGTTCTCTGGCTACATGGGAGAAAGAAGGAAGGAACAGGGGACTGAGATCAGTTACATCCTATAAATGTGTTTAGCAAATAAACATTCTGAATATATTATTACCTTATTCCTTTGAATATATTGAAATTATCTTTCTTTTAGCTGGTAATGAGTAAGCATGTCTGCTGAATACAAATTCACCCGAATCCTGGTCCTAATCTTAGTTCTGGCGCTAATCTTAGTCCAGGTCCGATCCCTGATCCTAATCTTAGTCCTGATCAGAATCCTGGTCCGAGTCCTGGTCCTAATCTTAGTCATGGTCCTAATCTTAGTCCTGGACCTAGTTTTGGACTATTTCCACTGAATGCTGGCCCAGCCCTAATCAGTCCTTTTAGGTAGAGGTCAGGGGTTGTGTACCTTGACGTCTCTGTGAGCGATGTTGATGGCGTGAAGGAACTGAATGGCCTCTCCTATACTCTTCATGATGTCAGACGCCTCTGTGCGCACGCGCACACACACACACACACACACACACAAAATAAGCAAGCAAACCCAGACAGTTTCAATTAGTGTCAACGTGTGTAGTATGTGTTGTGTGTCTGTATTACCACTCTGTTTGTTGTGTGTGTGTTATGTTACCTCTCTCTGTGAAGGCCTGATCCCCTCTGTCCTGGATACGGCTGAACAGCTCTCCACCATCCATGCTGAAACACACGTTTAGGGATCATTCCTGATGTAACACACTGAAGCCCGTCACCTGGGTGATCGCACACACCCCTCTCTGCAGGCTGAAGTAAAAGTCATTGTAATGTGAAAGTCATTGTAACATGAAAGGGGGTTTACTGGAAAGGTGCCAGGGGGATCCAGTCATTCAGAAAGAAAACCTAACTGAGGAAGAGATGAGAAAGGACTTGAGAAAGATAGAGATCAGTAAAAGGTGTGATAGAGAGAATGAGAGATGGAAAGAGAGTGAGCATTAGAGAGATGGAAAGAGAGTGAGCATTAGAGAGAGAGAGCGAAAATGAGAGAGAGAGGAGAGTGTTTGCCGAAGTTGGCCTAGATATGGGCTTCTTAATTAACTGCACCAGTCATCAGAACATACAATTTTAAAACACAGTTAAGACAAAATTATTGGAAATGTTCAGCCCTTTTTTTTTTTTTTACATTAAAAGGCGTGAGAGTAATGAAAAGCTGTCGAGTTCAGCACTAACCACAACACACCACCCCCGGCGACGAGGTTAGCCACAACTTCTGCACACGTGAGTGTGTGTATGTGTGAG
Source organism: Esox masquinongy (assembly GCA_016801175.1). Classification (NCBI taxonomy): domain Eukaryota; kingdom Metazoa; phylum Chordata; class Actinopteri; order Esociformes; family Esocidae; genus Esox; species Esox masquinongy. Next base: position 8,308 of record JACXGI010020495.1, on the reverse strand, counting down.
AGCAAGAGAAAGGATGTGCGGTGCTTTGATATCTCTCACGATTGAAAGAGGAAAAGAGCTGCCAATGAGAGAGTGTGAACCAGCCTGTTTAGGGGAAACGGGTCAACTTCCTTTAAGACTCCTTAAAACTAAAAGTGTTTACATCAGCTAAGTGATAAAGATAGCGCCATATGAAAAAGCAAGTTAATAACCCCTTGCGTGTTGTGGATCTTTGTCCTGGTGCAAGATCCATGTTCAGTTCAGCTTTTTCACAGATGGCCTCACATTCTCCAGAATATTTTGACGTACAATATGGAATTCATGGTTGACTCAATGACGGCAAGTTGGCCCGGCCTTGAGGCAGCCCCATACCATAATGCCACCACCTCCAAGCTTTACTGTTGGTATGAGGTCCTTCTGTTCAAAAGCAGTGTTTTGTATTTGACCAACATGGCGCCTGGTATTGTGGCCAAACAACCGCACAAAACAATCTGTCCAGAGCACATTGTTCCAGTGGTTTCAGTCTTTACCCATGTGGTGTTTGTCAGTTGTATCTTGATATTCTTTTTTTGAGAGCAGAGGCTTCTTCCTTCCTGGCCTCCCATGTAGGCCAAGTACATGTACAATCTCTTTCATACAGTTGACTCAGGCACTTCGATATTGCTTCTGGTAAGAGAGTTTATAGATCCTTTGATGTGACCCGGGGGTTCTTTGAGACTTTTACATCTTTCGTGCAGTTCTCTGGCTGAATTTGGTGGGGTAACCTGTCTTACGTAGATGACCAGTAGTATAGAATTTTCTTAGTCGTAGATGATCCATCGGACAGTGGAGTGACATACTTTGAATTGCCAGGAAATGCATTTGTAACCCCTCCCAGACTCAGTGCATCAATAATATTTCTTCTGAGGGACTCAGATAGGTCATTTAATCTGGTATCATATGGTTAAGACCAAACCTGACAATGTTTCTTATCTTTTAGAAATGCAGACACCTGTCTATATTAGATATATAAGTAAAACAATGGCCATGAAGTCCTAGGAACTCTCACCAGCCTTCAGAGACCTCCATCAAGCAAGCAAATGTCATCTTGCCTGTGTCGTATAATACCAAAAACTTTCAGGCCTGAATGCCAAGAGTTGCTTCTGGCAAAAACAAGGTACCGCCTGTAACATGGCCAATACCATCCCTATGCAGAAGCATTGTGTTGGAAGCATCTTGCTATGGGGATGCTTGTCAGTGGCAGGGCCTGGGAACTGGACAGGATTGAAGGATAAACTAAGCAAAATGCGGAGAGGTCCTTGAAGAAAATCTGATCCACAGACAGGATAATGCTGGAGTGAATGTCCCAGCCAAAGTCTGGAATGGAACCCCATTTAAATCTATGGGATGACCTAAAGACTGTAGTTCACCAACACTCCTCAAACAAATGTGACAGACCTTTAGAGGACCTCTAAGTGAGAACTGGAGAAACTTCCCAAATACTGAATACATTCCAAAGTCACTGTATGTGGCCAAAGTAGTTCCAGTAGTGTTTTATCCTATAAGGTTGCATTACTGATGCCAGTCAGACTGTCCTGAAGTCAACACAACCAGATAGTTCTACTCAGCAACATGTCTTTAACTATCAACCATAGCAGGCTAACCAACGTTAACATATGCAATATATTAACCCATATGGAAATACCCAGGGATACCAACTACTCCAGCCATCTCCCTGTACCCCTTCACGCCCATCATGGTAAAGGCTCAGATGTTTCATCGCTTGCAGAGAAGCAGATACCCTTCTGAATGGTTGAAACCCAGGTGTGTTTCCTGACAGACATAAATCTAAAATACTGCTAATTTAGGAGTAAATGTCAGAGAAGTTGCACAGTGTCCATCCCACCACAAGGGGGCGACACACAGCACTGAAGGTTTAGGTTGAGAATTAGACTTAGGTTCATGAAAACAGGGTTTTTAATGGGAATAATCATTTGTATTCTCACCAACCTAAAATGTGTGTGGTGTGTGTTTGTGTTGTGTGTGTACCCACCACTCCATAACTATGAGTAGACACTTTCTGCTCTGGTAGAGGTTTTCGTAGACATCGACAATGCGTACGATATTGTCACAAAGCGACGCCCTTCCGTGAAGTTCCACCTCCCTCCGAGCCTTGGCACAGTCCTGCAGCATCTACACGCACGCACGCACGCACGCGCGCGCGCACACACACACACACACACACACACACACACACACACACACACACACACACACACACAAACACAAACACAAACACAAACACAAACACAAACACAAACAGTGTTAACTGCACTGTTAACACAAACTTTACAAAGTTGATGAAGTATTGAGTTGGCATATCAAAAGAGACAGGACAGACTGAATGTCCCAATAACACCCCTTTAAACCAAAAATGAGAGACAGAGAAAGACAAAGACCAACAAGGGAAACAACCAACAAATGGAAAATGGAATACAGTACTACCATATTCATGTCTTTATTTTCCCATGTCATTCTCACTTGTAACCATTTGCATGTTTTTACATCACTATACACAGCATATAATAACATTCAAAATGCCTTTCTCCTTTTAAAACGTGTGTAATGTCTACTTAAAATTGTACATTATTTTTTTTATTTATTTATTATTTTCACTTCTGTTATTAATTACAGCTTTGTATTATTCTCAGTAAAGAGCTTTCATATAATCGTCATCAACATGCCCCCCTGTGGTTGGTAGGTTGTGAGCTTCTCTTAATGAGAGGCTGTATAGTCTCTTTGTGGTAACAGACAGATATCTGTGTAAGTGGTGCGATGGCACCCTCTGTGGGTAGACGTAAGTCATTGCAGCCAGATTAGAAAACTGCCCTTCTCAGGGTCCTTATAACAAGGCTACTCCGTCGTTCCGTTGTCCGTCCATCAGTCTGTCTGTGTCTGTCTCTACTTATCCATTGTTTTTCCAGAATCAAAAGGTAGCCCTGGCACAACTAAGGCAGAACTAAGGCAGTACCGGAGGAACAAGTCCAGAACTAAGGCAGTACCGGAGGAACAAGTCCAGAACTAAGGCAGTACCGTAGGAACAAGTCCAGAACTAAGGCAGTACCAGTGGAACACATACAGAACTAAGGCAGTACCAGTGGAACACATACAGAACTAAGGCAGTACCGGACGAACAAGTCCAGAACTAAGGCAGTACCGGAGGAACAAGTCCAGAACTAAGGCAGTACTGGAGGAACAAGTCCAGAACTAAGGCAGTACCGGAGGAACAAGTCCAGAACTAAGGCAGTACCGGTGCAACAAGTCCAGAACTAAGGCAGTACCGGTGCAACAAGTCCAGAACCAACAGGGCTCTGCACAGCGACCACCCACAAGCCATTTGACTATCCATTATATAATCAAGGTTTGTCATTTCTTGTGTATCTGTGTATCAAATTGTTATTGTGTGTTGTTCCTATTCTACTGTGTTAATAGTGATCAACACATTATTATATTTGGTTTCTTAAAGGAAATGTATTTTACAATGGAATTGTTTAGGTACACATAATATTTAGTACAACATAAATAAATGTTACCAAGGAGATTCATAATTCTGCCCAAATTGTTATTGTTCTGTTATAGACAGACCAGCAGGGGAACAATAGACATATGACTCTGTCCAACAGTCTTCATTATTCATCACTCAGAAGAAAAGGGTGATAAACCCATCCCATTGAAAGTGTGAGAGACAGTGTCAGATCCCTTCCAGAGAGTAAGATCCTTTTCAGACAGTAAGATCCTCTTAAGACAGTGAGATCCCTTTCAGATAGAATAAGATCCTTTTAGACAGTAAGATCACTTTCAGATGTTTTGAGATCCCTTTCTGAGAACAATTGTTCATAGAGGATCATGTCAGTCTGAATGACGCGATCATGTAACAACTGATAGAGGATCATGTCAGTCTGAATGATGCAATCATAAGAGTTGATTCCCATTATAATTGTCGTGCATACTTGATAAATCCATCTAAAACCTGAAACTAAACCTAAGATTAATTGGAACTAAATCTGAGTACATTTCAAAAGCAGATTACATAAATGCAAGGGGTTGGGAAGGTGTGTGAATCTTCCGCATTCCTAAAATTTCTGCAGATATTTGACCAAAATGTCTTAACAATAGATAAGGTAAACCCAATTACACAAAAAACACAAAACCAATTTTAGATTTCCATTTCTTTGAGCTGGTGTCAACACAACGGGCCGGTGACTATCACAGTAGCTAACACTGAGAAAGCGGACTCCAAAATTCAAGCAAAAAAACACCCACAACCCACTCAACAACTTTCCTTTTTATGAGACACGGACATGCTCCAGCACATTACGGGCTGCCAGGAATATATGACTCCCCAGCGCTCCTCTCCCAGAAGGAGTAACTGCCTGGAGGAACGACAGCCTCGGGACAGAACCCTGGATGAGGTAAAAAATACTGTCCAAACATCTAAGGAGTGGTTTTCACTGTCTTTCTATTAACACCTTAATTATAATCGCATTTATGCTTTAGTGACAATTTTCAATATTATATAGGAACATATGACACTAACCACAAAAATATTCTTGATTTGACCATGTGTCTTGCTGACAAGGGTGATTTGGATGTTGGTATTTCTTTATAATGAGAAGCTATCACTGTGTTCCAACAAGCTTATTGTTTCATACTGTTCTTCTAACTGAGGCATTCAATAACATTGCACTCACTCTAAAAAGTATTCATTTTTTACATAGCACAAATAAAAGGACTTATTCACAATGAAAACAGTTACATGGATCATATTTCAATTTATATCACATTTACATAATTTCCAAATACACGCTTCTATTTACTTTTGCACTGGGATCATAGAGTTGAAAGAGCTCAGCTCAGAGAACAAAATCTAGTGCTTTGGGCCACAGGTCGTGACCGATGACTAGCTAAAAGTTTAAAGTTAAGTTACACTACTTTAAAGTTTCTTCCCTGGTCATTTTCATGATGTTCACTGACAAATGAACAACAAGTGACAATAGTTACATTCAATCCTAACACTACAAACAATGACAGAAGTTTCCGTTAATTTTTTCTGATTGGTTACGTTGCCAGTCAGACAGGTGCCAAGCCAAAGCTAACGGGAGCAATCACACAACATTCCAGAGGTTGCATTAGCTTTCAAATATCTGCATTTTCAAAATGCATACCTTCAAAAATCTATGTTTTAAAGAATTTACCCGCGTTCTAATTTAAAAAACAACATGGCACACTCAACGCTCTAGAATGCAGAAAATAGGCTAACAGAATGCCGTGTGAACAAAGCTTTCTTTAGGTCTTTATATAAAAAAAAATTGAACAAAATCATCATGATTTCAGTTGGTTGATATTGTTGATGAAATATGAACGTGGTAATAGGGTGTTTGAAAGAATTACAAGCTGAGGATATCAATCATTATTCATTGAATTTCTTATTTATATAGGATTTCCTGTTTGATGTCATTCTTCTCACATGTATCAAATAATCAAACACTGGATTCAATTATTAGATCTTTTGTTGTCACGGAAGCATGAATCATATGTGTTTAATTAACCACGTTCCTATTGAGGACTAAAAATAACGGACTCTGAGGTGAACCGAAATTTCAGAATTGAGTTTAGTTGTTAAAGGTTCCAAACATATATATCATAATGTATCATTTTCTTAACCGATTTAGTGACTAAATGATAGTATACATTTCAAATATCATGCTAGTTAGTCTTCAGTGATAGCTTAGGGAAAATTACAGGACAGAAACTGAGATGAAAGTAAACAATGTTAACTTACAAACACGAAACCTAGCAACCATAAATGCAACTCAAAGGTTCTCCCGCCACGCACTCCACGAAATGCAAATAAAGTCAGAGAGAGAGAGCAGGTAGCTAAGATAATTAACCTTTTCTGTTTAAGTCTATTTAACAATAAAAAGTTCATATTCCAATTTGTCATGGTCAATACATCCGCGTTTTCAGAATGCAATACAAAGGGTTTTTTCTGCATTATCATTGTTTTCAGTGAATACTGCAAAAACTCAACCTCTGTGTTCTTTAGTAAATTTTTTTTATTTGACACAAAGTAAAAATCTCATTTGATGTGCCCAACGATGTTATTTTGACACTAAGACCAGGGTTTGAAATTACCTAAGACTCTTGGGGGTCCCTTAAAATATAATCATAAAAAATTCTGAAGACTATTTTGCTATCTTATCCGTATCTTTTCCACTTTTTAATGTTCTGAAATCTTATGTATGGAATTTGAACAATAAGTTAGGAAATTCGCTCCTGAATATTATTTCAAGCCCTACTGACGTTACATATGAAAAACGCCAATTTTAAAATGTTGCTAGCATGCCGCTGAAAACAAGTCAAATTGTATCTGTCCAGTATTACTTAGTCCTACAACATATGACAAAGAAAGTCAAGCCATTCAATTTTGCTTAATGTAAACACATGATATTGGGAGTAGCCACTTTGGTCGCGATAATGAAATCTAGGAAAGACCTATGAACTGTCATGCTGTCTGTTGTTGATTATGTTGATTATGATGGAAATAAGAATGTATTTGATAAAACTATGTTGAAACGCCCTAAGACCTTTTAACATAACTAAAGACAGTTCAAATGACATAATAACCAACTAATAACCCAATGTTTCACATTCATCCTGTAGTGGGTCAGGCAAATCGTTTTTTTCATTTGGCTCAGCTGGTTCTCAGAAAGAAAAAGAAAAACATAGTTATTCATCTTATTTATTAATACTAGCGCGAGCTAAAATAATAGGATGTACTTGGCCTGGCTGAGTTGAGATGGGCTGTACTTGGCTTGACTGGGCTAAACTGGGCTCACTTGGCCTTTCTGACTGTACTCTATGATGCAAAATATTGTTTCAATAACTAATTAATTAATTGCTATGTTAAAACATTCAGCTATATTACATTAATTCAATTTCCATGAGAATAATATGAGAGTCATCAGTGTTAACTAAGACAATGTCTACAATTTCCTCATTAGCTATGTTATCATGTCCATGATGCACAATTCTAGGTTCAGAAAAATAATTTTAGTTACAGTAGCTACCAAGCTCTCAGACTCATGTACACACACATTCATGCTCAAATGAAAATTAAGTCAATCAAGTCACAAACTTGCAGTATGTCCTGGTTATTACTCCTCATCATTGGCTGGGCAAGCAGGTCAGTTAAGCAAGCTACGAATAACTAGTTAAGCTACTTCACAGTAGCTGTTAGGTCAGCCAGTAGCAGCTCATTTGGCTTCAATATCGCCCAGCTAGCTAGCAAACGGTGGCAAAATTACTCTTCTAAACATAATGTGGGGTATCTAATAAACGCAATGTTTGATAGAGGATCAGCTAATATTGTACTATAAACAGTTATAGAGCGATCAACAACGAGCACTTCATGTACTTACAGGATTTTCATTAATTTATTGTAGTCATTTTCAATCAGAAAGCTGTCAAGTTAACTGTGAATGTGCGGTTTGCCGCCTTCAGCTCCACAACCACCTGTGATTCTGAATAAAAATTGCTGGGCGAATCGGACTCACTTATCCATGCTACACCAACCGCAGCCTCAGGCCAGTGAAAAAATAAATTATTTCTGCAAAGTATAAAGTGTCCTTGAAGACCAATAATTTTCACAATTATTACTGATGATTTTAATGAGCGTTAAAATGTTTTTTTATGGGAACCCCAAACTTAAAAAAATAAATATTATGGGGAGTCCCTATAGACTTATGGATGGTCTCGAACACCTCCAGCCCCCCCTCATTTCGAACCCTGACTAAGACCCAAGCAGCATTCTATAGCCACCTAGTTTTTTGGCTGCATTTCTTGAGTTAAACAGTTAGCATGCTAGCTAACAATGGAACTGAACCAGTCATTCTAACTTCATATTAATCAAAGTGGAATGTGGTTATGGATGCTGCTAACCAGTACAACACACTTAAATATATGTTCCAGAAAGCTAGTCAACTATCTACTTCATTGAGTGTCCACAAATTTGCAGATGCCTTCTGCCATACTCTAGCAAAATTTGAACAGATCAGAAAATTAGATTAGAAAGAGTTACTACTGAGAAAACATGCTATAATAATTTGGGCAGTATTCTCACAACTTTATAAAAGGAGTTAAGAAGGCCCTTTTGTGTCAGCTACAGTTAACCAGCTAACAACTTAGGACATTACCAGGAGCAAACAGGAAGCATCATTTGACCTCCCACCACGGTTGACAGATTTTGTTGATTGTTATACTGCACAACCCCCCCCCCCCCCCCCCCCCC
>JACXGI010020494.1:0-11231 GCA_016801175.1 Esox masquinongy | reverse complement strand
GTAGGATGTTGTGGGGGTTGTAGGGTGCTGTGGGGGATGTAGAGTGCTGTGGGGGATGTAGGATGCTGTGGGGGTTGTAGGGTGCTGTGGGGGATGTAGAGTGCTGTGGGGGATGTAGGATGCTGTGGGGGTTGTAGGGTGCTGTGGGGGATGTAGGGTGCTGTAGGGGATGTAGGGTGCTGTAGGGGATATGGGTGGGAGGATCCCGCTAACCTTTGTAAGTATGAACCTTCTGAATCCAGGACAGAGGGTTGGCCTTCATCAAGGAGTAGGGGATGCTGATAACATGCATCCGGTTCATTACGCTCTACAAACATAAACCATAACAACATGATGGTGGTTAAAATAGGGACTGTCTGGTACCACTACAACACACAGGGACCAGCCGGTACCATAAAACACCCAGGGACCAGCCGGTACCACTAGAACACACAGGGACTGTCTGGTACCACTAGAACACACAGGGACTGTCTGGTACCACTAGAACACACAGGGACCAGCTGGTACCACTACAACACACAGGGACTGTCTGGTACCACTAGAACACACAGGGACCAGCCGGTACCACTACAACACACAGGGACCAGCAGGTACCACTACAACACACAGGGACCAGCCGGTACCATTAAACACACAGGGACCAGCCGTTACCATAAAAACACAAAGGGACCAGCCGGTACCACTAGAACACACAGGGACCTGCTAGCATTTCAACTGAAGTGTACCTGCTAGCACTTCAACCAGGGGATAAATTGAGCCCCTGGCACCTTTGGTCCAATTAAAAGCCAGATGGGACCAACCATGGGACCTTTGGTTATGTTAATTCATGCATTATATGATGAAACTCTTAGATAATAAACAGATATTATGCAGTATTCTTGAAAATACGTATTTATTTATTTGGTTGTACTTAAAGTATTAAGAAATGTAGCTTTGGATCAAAAAAAATATACGTTTGGAACCAGGAGGAAGACCATCACCATACAAGAATACAACCACATGATAAACTATGAAAACTAAATGCTGTCACGATGTGGTAGGGTTAGCAGGACATTGGCACAGAGGTCACTGAAACAAAAGGTCTTTTGAAAAACAGACATGATTGAACCAGAAAAGGAACCAGGCAAGCCTAGTTCAGCCAGCCTGCAATTAAAAGTGATAAATGTTGTCGTCCTCACTGGATTCAAACCCAGGTCTCCCACGTGAGTGTGTCTTTAACCACTACGCCATGGTGCTATACATTTGCCCAGTGTCTGTATGCCTAGTGTCACGAGACACCATTAAGCATTGTGTTAAACTGACTAACGTTTCTTATTAAGTTTACCTGAAATGTATGGCTTTTGCCATTGGCCATTTTAACAGCGTATTAGCCAGCAGTAGGCTATCTAACTTACTACTTTACACAGCCAAAGCTATTTCATGGCACAAAAAATTTTGTTTTTCTTTCATTCGTGAATGACATTGATACAATAACTATCAATATAGGTGACAATAACTGACTTTTTCGTCAAGTGAAAAGACGAGAATCATGGAAACCCTACTCTTTTACTTCCCATGGTGTTTTTATTTAGCCTATATCACCCCAAAAATCATGCACGGATGCGTACTTCAAAAATCCACCAGAAATAGTCACAATATAAACAGTTTTATTTTAGGCTAACCATAACATAGCTACTGAAGGTTGTAGCCAGCAAAGTTTTTATTTTACAGAATAAATCCTAATGCATTATTTGCTTTGACTGTGATGAGATTCGAACGCGGGACCTGTTGGTTGCAGGTCCACGTCAGTCAGTCACTCACTCAGTAAGACACATTCGCTCTTCTTGCTCAGCTCCGCTTACGCGGTTCAGCAAAAACACAATGCTCAAAACGGCAGGAACAAGGAACAGGCAACAGTGATAGCAACAATGATCAAGAAACAAGAACAATAGGCAAACAGATTGGTTGTTGGTAATATGAGAAGAGTTATATGAGAAGAGTTATATGAGAAATCTATAGGCCACAATGAATAGGGTTCAAATAACACCCCTTTATCCTTCCTACCTGAAATACTGAGAACAACCTCCATGCAGCTACAACATGACAAAATGTTTAGCATGGCTTCCCAAATATCTTAAATACAGCTCCGGAAACATTTAAGAGCACCTTTTTCTTTCCTTTCCAAAAAAGTTGAAAAGGAAGGTTTGAGTGAGGAACAGAAGGCTTAAAATTAAGAGACCACTGCAAATTGAACCATCTGTTCCCCACTCAAAACGTTTCTTTTCAACTTTTTTGGAAAGGTAAGAAAAAGGTGCAGTGTTCTCTTCATTTTTTCCCCGGAGCTGTAAATTGGACAACACTGTATTGAATGTTTCTTGTGAGAGAAAGCTTTTGGCATCAGCTCATGTAGTGTCATAACCGCCACTCAATATCTTAATCATTGAGTCTATTTCTCTGGAAAGTTCATTTTTACTAGCAAATCTCCCCTCTGGCCTGTGCCCTAGATCCTAAACCACTGATAGTCATTTCAATTGCCACATTTTAACTGTTCCCGTTAGCATTTTGTTTGTGTTGTATATGTAAAGACTCATTTTAAGGGTTCCTGTTAGCACTTTGTGTTGTATATGTAAAGACTCATTTTAACTGCTCCTGTTAGCATTTTGTTAGTGTTGTACAGTATCTCACAGGAGTACACCCCTCACATTTTTGTAAATGTTAGATTATATCTTTTCATGTGACAACACTGAAGTAATGACACTTTGCTACAGTGTAAAGTAGTGAGTGAACAGCTTGTATAACTGTGTAAATTTGCTGTCCCCTCAAAATAACTCAACACACAGCCATTAATGTCTAAACCGCTGGCAACAAAAGTGAGTACACCCCTAAGTAAAAATGTCCAAATTGGGCCCAATTAGCCATTTTCCCTCCCTGGTGTCATGTGACTCGTTAGTGTTACAAGGTCTCAGGTGTGAATGGGGAGCAGGTGTGTTAAATTTGGTGTTATCGCTCTCACACTCCCTCATACTGGTCACTGGAAGTTCAACATGGCACCTTATGGCAAAGAGCTCTCTGAGGATCTGAAAAAAAGAATTGTTTCTCTACATAAAGATGGCCTAGGCTATAAGAAGATTGCCAAGACCCTGAAACTGAGCAGCAGCACGGTGGCCAAGACCATACAGCGGTTTAATAGGACAGGTTGCACTCAGAACAGTCCTCAAGAAGTTGAGTGCACGTGCTCAGCGTCATATCCAGAGGTTGTCTTTGGGAAATAGACGTATGAGTGCTGCCAGCATTGCTGCAGAGGTTGAAGGGGTGGGGGGTCAGCCTGTCAGTGCTCAGACCATACACCGCACACTGCAACAAATTGGTCTGCATGGCTGTCGTCCCAGAAGGAAGTCTCTTCTAAAGATGATGCATAAGAAAGCCCGCAAACAGTTTGCTGAAAACAAGCAGACTAAGGACATGGATTACTGGAACCATGTCCTGTGGTCTGATGAGACCAAGATGAACTTATTTGGTTCAGATGGTGTGAAGCGTGTGTGGCGGCAACCAGATGAGGAGTACATAGACAAGTGTGTCTTGCCTACAGTCAAGCATGATGGTGGGAGTGTCATGGTCTGGGGCTGCATGAGTGCTGCCGGCACTGGGGAGCTACAGTTCATTGAGGGAACCATGAATGCCAACATGTACTGTGACATACTGAAGCAGAGCATGATCCCCTCCCTTCGGAGACTCGGCCGCAGGGCAGTATTCCAACATAACGACCCCAAACACACCTCCAAGACGACCACTGCCTTGCTAAAGAAGCTGAGGGTATACCCCAGACCTAAACCCTATTGAGCATCTGTGGGGCATTCTCAAACGGAAGGTGGGGGAGCGCAAGGTCTCTAACATCCATGGAGGAGTGGAAGAGGACTCCAGGGGCAACCTGTGAAGCTCCATGCCCAAGAGGGTTAAGGCAGTGCTGGAAAATAATGGTGGCCACACAAAATATTGACACTTTGGGCCCAATTTGGACATTTTCACTTAGGGGTGTACTCGCTTTTCTTGCCAGCGGTTTAGACATTAATGGCTGTGTGTTGTGTTATTTTGAGGGGACAGCAAATTTACACTGTTATACAAGCTGTAAACTTACTACTTTCCATTGTAGCAAAGTGTTATTTCTTCAGTGTTGTCACATGAAAATATATAATCAAATATTTACAAAAATGTGAGGGGTGTACTGTGAGACACTGTATATATGTAGAGACGTTTTAAGGGTTAGGGTTAGCACTTTGTTTGTGTTGTGTATGTAGAGACTCACAGTAAGAACTCCGTGCCACAGTCCAGCATCTCTCTTGAAGTCCAGAACGTTGCAGATTGTCTCAGCTGGAACACAGTCACTTATTAGCATACTCACCTTTTTCTATCAGCACGATTATAATAAAACCCACCAATAATATTTTTGTGGTGCTTTTCACTATACAACAATATTCTCAAACTGCATAAATACCAATATGATATTATTTACATTTTACATTTAAATACATCTGTATGATGAAGTGACATGAACAGGGAAGTGATGTTGGTTAGGGTATGGATGAAAGGTATCCACAGTGGAAACACCCCCGCCCTGTGTGTAGGTGTAGGCCTGTGAAAGAGCTTGACAGAGGGCCAAAGTAGGTACACATCCACCTCACCCTGTGTGTAGGTGTAGGCCTGTGAAAGAGCTTGACAGAGGGCAAAAGTAGGTACACATCCACCTCACCCTGTGTGTAGGCGCAGGCCTGTGAAAGAGCTTGACAGAGGGCCAAAGTAGGTAAACATCCACCTCACCCTGTGTGTAGGCGCAGGCCTGTGAAAGAGCTTGACAGTGGGCCAAAGTAGGTACACATCCACCTCACCCTGTGTGTAGGCGCAGGCCTGTGAAAGAGCTTGACAGTGGGCCAAAGTAGGTACACATCCACCTCACCCTGTGTGTAGGCGCAGGCCTGTGAAAGAGCTTGACAGTGGGCCAACATGGCTGAATAAGACACCGTGATTCCCATGGTACTCCCCTCCTTACTGCTCTTGTACTGCAGGAAACAACAACATAAACATTAAAGATCCTTTATACACTATTAAAGACAATATTTAGCTCTCCCAGATAGTGTATACATTATTAAATACAGTATTTGGCTCACCCAGATAGTGTATACACTATTAAAGACAGTATTTAGCTCTCCCTGATAGTGTATACACTATTAAAGACAGTATTTAGCCCTCCCAGATAGGTTATTCACAATCAAAGACAGTATTGAGCCCTTCCAGATAGTTTATACAATATTAATGGCAGAAATTAGCTATTCCATCGACAACCCCTTATTTGCATTTTATGCAGCGTCCCAACGTTTTTGGAAACGGGGTTGTACTTTATACAATATTAGACAGTAGTTAGCTCTTCTAGCTAGTTTTGTACTTAAAGACAGTATTTAGCTCTCCCAGATAGTTTATCAACTATTATAGACAGTATTTTGCGATTTTAGCTACACACTTTTACAGACAGTAATTAGCTCTTTCAGCTAGTTTATACAATATGATCAGTGTTATTTATCCAGTATTTATCGCTATACAAAAGTACACTATACTGTACTCACCTCTATATAGGCAATCTCATTGCTAGCTTCCCTGATGGTGGGGTGCCAGTCTTTGGGTGGCTTCACAACATGCTTGCCATCCGTTACAAACCACAGCAACCGTGGCCAGCCTGCACATACAGACACATGCAGGTTAGTCAGTGGTTAAGCAGAAGCTCTGTAGCAGGATGGAACAGTATGGACCAGCTCCCACCTTTAAACGTCACCACCTCCCCAGTCTGGGCTTTAGGCAAGCCCTTCTGACAGGCCTCAGTGGTCAGAGCCAGAGTAACTCCACAGCTGCCCAGCAGGAAACCGATCTGTTGACTACCGGCATCCTATTGACAGAGACAACAGAGGGGAAAGAATGAAGACAGACAGCTGTCACATGAAAATTGTATTCACTTCATTTCACGTTTTTTTCACCTATTTTACCAAGTAATCCAAATCAAGGCTAATTTGCAATTACGACCTGACCATAACCGTGGAAGTCAAGCAACCACACATGCACATACACTGCTGTTCAAAAGTTTGGGGTCACTTAGAAATGTCCTTGTTTTCGAAAGACAAGCACATTTTTTGTCCATTAAAATAACATCAAATTGATCAGAAACACAGTGTAATGTTGGAAATGACTATTGTAGCTGGAAACAGCTGACTTTAATGGAATATCTACATAGGCGTACAGAGGCCAATTATCAGCAACCACCACTCCTGTATTCCAATGGCACGTTGTGTTTGTTAATCCAAGTTTATTATTTTAAAAGGCTAATTGATCATTAGAAAACCCTTTTGCGATTATGTTAGCATAGCTGAAAACTGTTGTGCTGATTAAAGAAGCAATACAACTGTCCATCTTTAGACTAGTTGAGTATCTGGAGCATGACCATTTGTGGGTTCAATTACGGGCTCATAATGGCCAGAAGCAAAGAACTTTCTTCTGAAACTCATCAGTCTATTCTTGTTCTGAGAAATGAAGGCCATTTCACCCGGGAAAATCATCCGGGATGCCGGCCTTTTTTTTACCAATCATCCTCTGTCCAGTGTCTGTGTTCCTTTGCCCATCTTAATCTTTTCTATTTATTGGCCAGTCTGAGATATGACTTCTACTTTGCAACTCTGACTAGAAGGCCAGCATCCCGGAGTCGCCTCTTCACTGTTGCCGTTGAGACTGGGGAGATTATAGTATGCTATCCAAAATTGTCACATTATTTCTGATTAGTAATACTCCTACTTGTAAAGCCGGGCTCTAACGCAATTTGTCACTTTTTTAAAAGGCGGGCTGAAAAACGTTTAGACAGACCGCCAAACAGTTTCTAGGCCAGAAAAAAAACTGCAGAAATATTACCTTTCTGGTGAGTGGCACCTCGATGGGGACAGGAACCAGCTCTGCCAGCAGACATCCATAGAACGCCACCATAAACATCACAGGGTCGTTGTTGGGGAACACCAGTGCAACCTAGAGACAACAAGTAGTCAACATTAACCTATGATGTCTGGGTTGGTTAGTGTTCTACTGATAGATAATGGCCTGTTGGAGACAGGTGTTCTACTGATAGATAATGGCCTGTTGGAGACAGGTGTTCTACTGATAGATACTGGCCTGTTGGAGACAGGTGTTCTACTGATAGATACTGGCCTGTTGGAGACAGGTGTTCTACTGATAGATACTGGCCTGTTGGAGACAGGTGTTCTACTGATAGATAATGGCCTGTTGGAGACAGGTGTTCTACTGATAGATACTGGCCTGTTGGAGACAGGTGTTCTACTGATAGATAATGGCCTGTTGGAGACAGGTGTTCTACTGATAGATAATGGCCTGTTGGAGACAGGCGTTCTACTTATAGATAATGACTAGTTGGAGATAGGCGTTCTACTGATAGATAATGGCCTGTTGGAGACAGGTGTTCTACTGATAGATAATGACTAGTTGGAGACAGGTGTTCTACTGATAGATAATGGCCTGTTGGAGACAGGTGTTCTACTGATAGATAATGGCTTGTTGGAGACAGGTGTTCTACTGATAGATAATGGCCTGTTGGAGACAGGTGTTCTACTGATAGATAATGACCTGTTAGAGACAGGCGTTCTACTGATTGATAATGACCAGTTGGAGACAAATGTTCTACTGATAAATATTGGCCAGTAGGAGACAGGCGTGCTACTGATAAGATAATGACCAGTTGGAGACAGGTGTTCTACTTATCCTGGCTGCTTGGGTACAGATGTTCTACTGATACTGGCTGCTTGGGTACAGATGTTCTATTGATGCTGGCTGCTTGGATGCAGATGTTCTACTGATACTGGCTACTTGATGTCCTACTGATACTGGCTGCTTGGGTACAGATGTTCTACTGATACTGGCTGCTTGGGTACAGATATTCTACTGATACTGGCTGCTTGAGTACAGATGTTCTACTTATCCTGGCTGCTTGATGTTCTACTTATCCTGGCTGCTCGGGTACAGATGTTCTACTGATACTACCTGCTTGGGTACAGATGTTCTACTGATACTGGCTGCTTGGGTACAGATGTTCTACTGATACTGGCTGCTTGATGTTCTACTTATCCTGGTTGCTTGGGTACAGATGTTCTACTGATACTACCTGCTTGGGTACAGATGTTCTACTGATACTGGCTGCTTGATGTTCTACTTATCCCGGCTGCTTGGGTACAGATGTTCTACTAATATACCAAAGGAAGCTGACATACCCTGTCTCCTGGCAGTAGCAGGGGCTCGTTCCTGGTGCTCAGTTTGTTCAGCAGAGTGTAGGCCAGTTTTTGACTGCGTGTCCACAGCTTGCCGTATGTCAGAGTGTAGACAGGTTTCCCAGCATTGTCCAGGGCTGTCAGACAGGGGCTCTTGGGTTGAGTGGTACCCCAGCGTTGGAGGGATGTCAACAGGGAGGGGGGCCAGTTACTCACTAACCCCAGAGGTTCTCCTTCCAGCGGGGACATCTGGTTCCCCTCTGCCTTGGGCTGGTTGGGGTCTGGCTGTTGAACTACAGAGAGAGAAGGGATGTACATGTAAAAAAAATCATTAGATTGTTCTTTAATCTGTCCACTTTCCTTAGCATCTACCATATACTATTTCTGTCATTTAGCAGACACCCTCAACAGAAAAGGTGGTGTGGTGCTGGTAGAGAAACTATTTTAGGTACTCTATGAAAAGTTAGGGTTTCAGATGGTCTCTGAAAATGGCACAGACTCTGCTCCACTAGCCTACATGAAAAGCTGGTTCCACCACTGAGGTACCAGCACAGAAGAGTTTTGACAGTGTGGTTTAAAAACTGCTGCAAAGGGGTGGAACAGCCAAGAGCCCCGAGGTGGCTGAATATAGGGATTGAGCATTGCCTGAAGGCAAGAAGAAGTTCCTCTTGTGGCCAAGAATCATGGCCTTGAAGCGGATACAAGCTTCAACTGAAAGCCAGTGGAGTGTTTGAAGATAGTTGGGTGAAATGGGAGAACTTGGAAAGGCTGAACACTCTCTACACTCACCTGCAAGTCCAGTCAACTCCTCTCAGACAGAACGGCAACACTACACAATCATATCTGTAGTACCACTTGAAGAAAAGGATTGCTGTCTGCCAGGCTGAGGTCCGTGGTGGTGAGGTCTGGGTTTCCTGTTAACATTATAGTATAATAAGGGTACTGATCTGCAACTTACCATCTACAAGTTCCTCAAAGTCGTCTACGAAGAACTCTCTAAGCGGCGGTCTTTTGGGCCTCTTCAAAGTGTTCAGAAGCTGCTGGATCTTAGAGGACACTCGGCTGTTTACTGGGACGCCTGGAAGGTGATGGACAGAGAGGGGAATGGAAAAGACAGAAAGGTCAGTGAGCTGTGCTGAGACAGATCAGACTATCAATAACAGACAGGTTCTACAACCTCTACTGTCACCTGGAGGTCAAAGGTTGTTTCAGTCACAACCTGACCCACCATCTCCCAGAGGCTGAGGTGGGAATACTGCTGCCTAGCAAGCAAGACCTCTATCAGACACTCAGAAAGGGATTTATAGTATTAATGAACTGTTTGTGTCCAGATAGTGTACAGCCTATTGCTACTACCAATGTGGGTCGGTACTAAAAATCTACACCACCCAATTAAATTAAAACACACATAGCCAATCCACTGCATTTAGCACACAGAACAGAGTTAATACAGGTCAACAAGGACTCACAAAATATAGTTTACGTAGGTCGACAAGGACTCACAGAAAATAGTTGGCACAGGTCGACAAGGACTCACAGAATATAGTTTACACAGGTTGCCAAAGACTCACAGAATATAGTTTACACAGGTTGCCAAAGACTCATTGCCCCTAACAAAGGCCCAAACATAGCCTCTAACAGGCCCAGAGTATAAACTTGAAACAAAGCCCATGTCACTGATATGTAGCGTATTTATTGACCCATAGGCCTGTCCCTGATAAATAGTGTATTTATAGACCTTTCCCTGATATTAAGTCTATGTATAGACTTAAAGGCATGTCCCTGATATAGCGTATGTATGAACCCATAGACCTGACCCTGATAGTGTATGTACAGACCCATAGACCTGTCACTGATAAATAGTGTATGTATAAACCCGTAGACCTGTCACTGATAAATAGTGTATGTATAGACCCATAGACCTGTTACTGATATATGTAGTGTATGTATAGGCCTGTCCCTGATACATAGTGTACATATAGACCTGTCCCTGATATTTAGTGTATGTATCGACCCATAAACCGCTTCCTGATATACAGTGTATAGACCCACAGACCTGTCCCTGATATATAGTGTATGTATAGACCTGTCCCAGACATATAGTGTATGTATAGACCCATAGACCTGTCACTGATATATAGTGTATGTATAAACCCGTAGACCTGTCACCGATAAATAGTGTATGTATAGACCCATAGACCTGTTACTGATATATGTAGTGTATGTATAGGCCTGTCCCTGATACATAGTGTACGTATAGACCTGTCCCTGATATTTAGTGTATGTATCGACCCATAAACCGCTTCCTGATATACAGTGTACGTATAGACCCACAGACCTGTCCCTGATATATTTAGTGTATGTATAGACCTGTCCCAGACATAAAGTATATGTATAGACCCACAGACCTCTCCCAGACATAAAGTGTATGTATAGACCCACAGACCTGTCCCTGATATATAGTGTATGTATAGACCTGTCCCAGACATATAGTGTACGTATAGACCTGTCACTGATATATAGTGCATGTATAGACACACAGACCACTCCCTGATATACAGTGTATGTATAGACCCATAGACCTGTCCCTGATATATACTGTATGTATAGACCCATAGACCTGTCCCTGATATACAGTGTATGTATAGACCCATAGACCTGTCCCTGATATATACTGTATGTATAGACCCATAGACCTGTCCCTGATATATAGTGTATGTATAGACCCATAGACCTGTCCCTGATATATACTGTATGTATAGACCCATAGACCTGTCCCTGATATACAGTGTATGTATAGACCTGTCCCAGACATATAGTGTACGTATAGACCTGTCACTGATATATAGTGCATGTATAGACACACAGACCACTCCCTGATATACAGTGTATGTATAGACCCATAGACCTGTCCCTGATATATACTGTATGTATAGACCCATAGACCTG
>JACXGI010020493.1:0-11075 GCA_016801175.1 Esox masquinongy | reverse complement strand
TCCCGGCGCCCTCGCCAGTCCCGGCCGTCCCGGCGCCCTCTCCAGCCCCGGCCGATCCGCCGTCCTCTCCAGCCCGTGCCGGCGGCTCCGCCTCCCCTGCCCGTTCCGGCGGCTCCGCCTCCCCTGCCCGTCCCGGCCGCAACGCCGCCCCGGCCCGTCCCAGCCGCTCCAGGTGCTGAGCCTCCGCCTGTCCGGGTGCCGTCGTCCGGGTGCCGTCGTCCCGCCCTCCCCCCCTGGGTTGTTGCCTGTCTTGCGGTCGGGAGCCTGCGCCTTTGGGGGGGGGTACTGTCACGGTACGGTGAGGTTCAGCGCCACCGTGCCGTGCATCCCCTGTTCCCGTCACTCACAAACACATCCCGGACTTGTTTTGTGTCACTTCTTCAACTATTCACACCAGGTCCCAATCATCTCATTAGTATGTGTTTAAATGTTTCCCCTCTGCTCCCCACATTTGTCGATCATTGTTGTTGCTGTCAGTTGTATGTTACACATAACCGGTGAGTGCTTCCGTTTGCTGTTTAAAATTCAGCCCTTTTATTTTCATTAAGTTTGTTTGTGCTCGGTGTTGTTTTATTAAAAGCCAACATCACCTGCATTCTGCCTGTGCTTGGTTCCTCTCCACCACCGCCCGTTACAGGTATGTAAGAAGTGCCCATCAAGCCAACAACTTGTGGGAGGTGCTTCAGGAAGCATGGGGTGACATCTCTTCAAATTACAAATTGTCAACTAGAATGTCAAAGGTCTGCAAGGCTGCAATTGCTGCAAATGCTGGATTCTTTGATGAAAGCAAAGTTTGAAGGACACAATTGTTATTTCAATTAAAAATCATTATTTCTAACCTTGTCAATTACTATTTCCTATTCATTTTGCTCTATTTCCTATTCAAAATAATTTAATGTATGTTTTCATGGAAAACAAGGAAATTTCGAAGTGACCCTAAATTTTTGAACGTTAGTGTATATACACTAAAGTATTGTATATGCATATTTAAATAAAAAAATATTTTATCCCTCCCAACACAGCACATGCTTTATCCTTTTCCGAGTTAACAGACTTTCTTTGTGAATTAAATATAGCAATGCAGATCCGATTGTGTTGACTTCAAGTGAGGTAGGGCCGGGGGTGTTGGTCACTACATACTATGAATACGGCTTCTCTTATGAGAACAGTCATGTGGGCATCCCCTGAAGCATTGCATGGTCTGTTCACTCTTTCAGGACACAAAGAAATCAATCTATATTTATAAGAGCATTTTGTGTGTTTGTGTATGTGAATTAGAGACAAGAGCCTACAGCCAAATCACATGTGGTCGCTGGCCAGCTATGTTAACAGCCTGTCATGAGAGACTAGTGTCAGTCGTGTGTGTGTGTGGCTACATCTTTCTTTTAGATTAGAGGTAAGACTATTGCTGGGGGTTGAGAAGCTTCCCGTCTCAGATTCTGTCCCAGTGACCGCCACGCTAAATAGAATTAGCACCAAAGTGGATTGCAGCTGAGACTATGTATTAGATGGGTCAGCTGCAACTCTCACGCACACACTCCTGCACTGTAAAAAAAACAATTACTAACCAATCACGTCACAGTGACGTCGCCAATTCACAACGCTCTGTCGTCATCATACAGAATAAAAAAGATTCGCGACAACAGCCAGTCTTGGAGAAGACAAAGAGAATTATGACCACCGTTTAGATCACTTCAGACTATGAGCAAAAGAGTAAACATGATCGAAACATACCTAATTTTACTTAATTATTTACATCCTGTTTCATTTTACGTTGGCACGTGGGAAGAGTGGAGAGAGTGTTGGGGGTTATTACAGGGGATATGTGTGCACGATAACCTGTCTAGGGCTTTACCAGTGTCAGACATCTTTATATTTAGCTGTGATTAGCTACACAAAAATGAATAGTAGCAGTACTTTAGACGTGTAGTGTTTAAAGAAATTCTTCCAGCCAAGTGCGTAGATTTAGGGAGGGACGGTGGGGACGAGTCCCCACCAATGTTAAGAGACAATGCAAATGTCGCCACCAATAATTGCGGTGGATCTGAACATATTTTTTCCTTGTTCACTTCTTTCTGCTCCACAATGAGTTATCGTTCTCTCTAGATCAGAGTTTCTCCGGATTGGCAGGAGAGCAGTAACCGCCGATGCGCATGCCACTCAGGAGGCAGTAATTGCAGTGTTAACTAGGGAGCGGGTCAATGCGCTAGAGGATGTTTATTGTCTGACTTTTTGGTAAGTAAAGTGAATATAAACCTATACTGTAAGTTTGTTGTTAACACTGAGTGAATAATAAACTATAAAATCGAATTATATTTTGTGTGTTTGGTCCAAAATGTATATTATTGACACAAGCAACTGCTAGCATGCTAGCTGTCAGACATTCACTTGTGTTGGATGGAGACAATTCTGTTGTTAATCGTCGACTATTGCTGCAAACTTGGTGACTGGAGAAAGTTTTGCTAATACATTGTTTTAGATTAACAACAGAAAGGCAGCCAAAAAAGATGTATTGATATAAGGACATTCTTCACAAAATGCCAAAGTATAAGTTTCCACTGCACTACAGTTGTAGTATTGTCACAAATGCGCCTAGATCACACTGCAATGTGCCATGTCCATCAGGAAAAACTGGACTTCATTGATCTCAAAGGGATCTGCCAACAATTTGTGTCAGTCAATGACAGATGTAGACATGTGTTTGGGTCTTTCATATAACAGGAATCAGATAACAATATAAGCAATTAATGTGAACCTGTGCTTGTTTGTATAGTATTTTCACTCCGTTATTTGCAAAGTAAAATAGCCTATTATCACAAAAAAGGAACAACCGTACATGCACACCTGTGTCACTGCACCAGCACACTTGAAGAAACAACTAATCAGTAAAACATTAGCTAGCAGACTAAGAATTTGTTTCAGTTAACTGCATGTTGAATGTAACTCTTTCTGTAACTAAATTCTGGATAAACCTACATCTTTTTTGACCCCTCTGCCTAATATTATTCAGTATCTTGTGTGTGTGTGTGCAGAAAAACTTCCATCAGGGCAGGATCATCGATAGCATAAACCATTGTTTCCCAATTCCGGTCCTGGGGACCCAGTACTCACACACCTGATTCAAACGTTGCCCTACCAGTTACACACTTGATTGACGTAATCAACCTATCATCAAGTCTTTAGTTTGAAACAGGTGTGTGAGTGCCTGGGCAAAAACAAAAACGTGCACCCCCTTGGGTCCCGAGGACCAGGATTGGGAAACACTGGCATAAACAATAGTAAAAAAGTGTGACCACCAATGTCCAAACCAAACCTATGCCCTTGCACCCAGCTCTCTGCAAAATGAACAGGTCCCTCTGCCGCTGCAACTCGGTACATTCTTGTCACAGATCAGGCAATAAATGTTTTTAATCTTCGTACTGTTTAGATTTTTTTCCCTGACAAACCATGGGATTTATCAATTTCAGACATGTTCTCTGTTGTCAATAAGTAGCCTACACGATACATTTCTCTTCACATTGCAATACCCAGATCGGGGGCTCACTTCAGAAAAAAGTGTGTGATATTTGTGCAAGAAATCTCTGGTCTTCCTGGGATATAAACTGTATATTTGTGTATCTTCTTATCCCAATGTCCATATTGTCCTCACATTCCCAGCTTACTTTATTAATCTAGTTCCAGGTTCTAAAAGTACTCATAAATATTAATAAAGAAGATCCTTGGGTAGAGTAAGAAAAACTAGAACAGAGGATTATTTGTTTCAAAGTCGAGGGAAAACCATATGTTGCATTGATTTAATCTCCTGGTCTTTGTGGATGACCCAATGGTCATCTTTTTCCCAGATCAGATAAGCCATGTGATAAAACACCTAAAAGAGAACCATTTGGAGTTATATCTGTAGATATGGTGATCCTACTCTGGGTACCAATGAAATGTCATGTACATTTTTTGCTACTGCTGAAGATGAAAAAACAAGATACATAATCTAAGTGGAACAGCTTTGAAGTTAAATAACGCTTCCAGTTAAAGAGTGACTGTAATGCTTTGCGGGCAATATCAATCTCATCTATCTTTATTTCGAAAGGCAAAATTACATGATGATTAAGCCGAAGTTTGTTTATCAGTCAGTTGTGAATTGCAGTGGCCAGAGGGCCCCTTCAATCTCTATTACTTTTTTCTTTTTATTACTTTCCTGAACTGCCATGTGTTCAGTCAAGTGGGGACAAGTTGTTAAAATGGATTTGACTCTGACAACGGGCTGCACATGGACTGTGTACGTGTCGCATAATGTACTGTATGGAAATGCAACCTGAAACTTGACCTAAGTCCTTATGATCTAGTCACTACTGCTCCACCTGTGTCTAGCTGGGTTCTAAAAAGAGCTGAAGGTCACAGAATAGGAAACTATTTGAAGGAAGTCTTCAGGCAATGATGTGAAGGCCATTGGAAGAGTTTTTACATGTCAAAATGCAATCAGAGATTATGTTTGAGGTCTAAGAGCTCCAATGGAATGTTGGCAGGGCTCCAGTGTTTCCTGGTTCAGACTGAAGCTGGGGAACTTAATGATACAATGTTCCTAGGGTTAAAGCCACGTGACCTGTGATGCAAGTTGCCATGGCAGGCAACTCTCTTCCTCTGCAGCGTTTCAGACACAGTGGGATAGGATAGCTATTCCAGGTCATCCTTAATGATGGGCTGATCCTTCTCAGGACAATCCAAGCCGTTTGTTGTCGACCCAGACCAGGGTTTAAATACTATCTGTGGTATTTCATTTTTTTCAAAGATATTTGTTTTTTAACAACTTGTTAAAAAACAAGTAGTTCAATGTTGGAATTAGCAGACTTTTGGAATGTATTAATAATGCTAAAATGCACATTGATTAATAGAAATATTCAAATACCCCCATGGATTTCAGCCAGGTCTATGCTATGTATTGGAAATTATTTAAAATTCTTTCAAATATGTCCAATAGAGTAGATTTGAAAATACTAAAAAATACTGAAATTGTATTTAGATAAGAAATATTATGCCCTTGCCAGATTGTTGCAGTCACTCCAAACAATGATGACGTTATCTTTTTTTAAAGATGAAATGGCAAAATGTTCACAACTGAAAATCAGAAAATATGTAGAAAATAAGAGGTTTCGCTATATTTTTTTTAAATTATTTGACCAGGTCCTCGTGAGGTCAATCCAGCCTATTGTCAAATAATAATCACCTTTCAGTTTTTCTCGCTGCATTCACGTTGCCCTCAGTACCATACCATAATAAGGTTTAGAGATCTTTCTGCCATCTGGCTGTTCAGAAGAAAGGAGCCAATTATGTTATTGTGACTGTTGTTGACTGGGCTTCTGTGCCACAGCGTCCCTGCAAAGGTTATTGTTGGATTTTAACTCACCCGGCCATGCAAATCATACGTATGGGCCACTCTCCCAGACAACTGTTAACAGCACAATACACACTAAAATCGTTTTTTTGAATGAGATCTAGTCGGATGTATAGAAACCATCCGTGCTAGACTCAACAAAACACACAGCTGCATTCAGATACCTACAGCCAAAATGTTACACAGTATGGTCATTAGCAGCTTAAGTGGCAGTGTCTATTTTCGGCTGGGTCACGGGAGCGTGACTGGGTGGCTATCTGTTGTCTATACTAATTGGCCTGTTGAGTCAGTTCGCTAGATGACAACAAAGACACTGAGAGCCATTACTAGGGAAGGAATGGAAAAGGATAAGATTGATCCGACTTTTTAATAATAATAATAATAATAATTGATTGCATTTGTAAAGCGCTAGTCATTATAGAAGAATAATCTCAAAGTGCACCACTTTTCCTGACAGTAAAGGTCGCTATGTGATTTTCCACCTTACAGTCAGGGCTCTGCATGTAATAAATGGGTTACTATGGTGCTTATTTAAGGAAGTTGTATCAAAGATCACTCAATGTCTGCAAGACTCCATAATGGTAATACTTCACATGAAATCAAATGGTTGCATTTTTCTCGCTAGTGGCTAAAGCTCAACAGCCCCTTCCACTGGGATAACTAAATATTTGCTTTGATTTAAACTGAACACGTAGGCTGCGCTACAGTTTAACACAAGTCGCTCACTGTACGTCTTCCCAAACTACATGTACATGTGTATAACTCGAGAAGATCCAAATGCATATCTACATAAACCGATTGAGAGACCCGCTACGCCTCACCAAGTGCTTCTGCTTTGGGACAGAATAAGAGCGGGAGAGACAATGTTTTCTTATCCTCCTGCTCCGGAGGGCTGCGACGCTACAGGGCGGGGGTGAAGGAGTGGGGGTTGTGTGGTGAAGGGCAAAGGGCGGCTGCCTCTGATCGAATGAGGGCTTTGAGCCGCGATTGGGCCTAGAGAGGCCGAGGGCTGGGGGCGGAGGTCAGAGGAAAGGCAGGTGACTTGGCTGGACCTTCCTTCTCTACTGCTCTTGTAGAAGACCCAGGGTAAGATGTTCTAATAGGCTCCAACCTCTAATCCACGCTACAGATCAAAAGGCAGATAATCCTCAACATCAGTCTAGTCTGATGAAAGGGGAACCGGTGGGAGTTGTTTCGAGCAAATCTCTTGTGTTTTCGATGTGCTTTTTAAGCTATAAAGCTCTTTTAATGCAGTATTTGTCTTTATAGCGGTGTCCTCAAAAGCATTAAATCTCAGGCTTGAATGCTCCTACTGCACTTACACGTGTATTCGTGGTAGAACTGCAGCAACAAAACAGCCTCAGTCATGCGTCGACAATCCGCCAACAACTTCGCCATCTGAAATCACCTCAGAATCACACAACACAATATTTGAAGTAAAGGTGTAACGGTACGTGTATTTGTACTGAAAACACTTGGTATGGAGGCCTTGGTTATGTCTGCCCAGTGAACCCGAATGAACGCACCAAAAAACCTCATTTCAAAATATTCCTATACGCTCACTTCCAGGCATACAGTATGCCTCTTACTAAATATGAGCTGAAAAAATACTTCATGCACGTTGCAGTAAAAATGCTCATCTCAATTGGCACATCTTTTCGCGAGGCACAGATGGAGATTGTCTCCGTAGATGGGTGGAGTCGATGGACCGCAATCATCGGAGGATGCTCGGTCGTCGTTTAAATCTCCCTATTACAATGGCCACGGACGGAGTTATGGGTGAAACCCTAACAGTATGTCACCATGCTTAAGGGTAATCGTGTGCAGCTGCCAACACCTCAGATATTGCTCAGTGGACCCTGTGTTGTGCTTACTTAACAGTGACAGTCCTTTTACATTTCCCCGGGACGGGTGATAAAGTACGGACATTGCCGTATTATAGGAGCCACAAGAGTGCGTTTACAAATGAAGTAGGCTGTGTTTTCGGTTCGGTCGTACGAGTTCACCACATCAGACTGGGGAAAATTGATATTAACGGGACCAATCAACTGGTAATTGCTAGTTAGAAACTCAGTTGTCATCCTGCGCTTTCACCGAACCGAACCTTGACCGAAAAACCGTAATACGTACCGAGCTGTGAGTTTTGAGTCTTTACACCCACTAAGTAAAAGTTAAAGTTGAGGTTTGGCAATAGCTGAAAATGCCAGGGACACGTAACAAGCACCTTTAAGCAACACTAAAAATAATTTTCCTTGGCTATTGTTAAACTGTGACGGACAGATATAGTACAGAACCTTTTAAAGCCATTGTCTCAAACCTCTCAGTAATGTAATTTTATTGACGGGGCGTACCAGGTGAACGTACATGATTGAGGGAGCTTAGCCTCCGGTCTTTTCAAAGCTGTAACTGAGTAAATATACACTAGTCCTTATTAGTACAATAAGCTGTTCTAACCCTTTTCAGCTCCCAGTCTGCCATCAAGAATAGCCTTGAGTTGAAATTTCCTGGCTTGGGCTTTGTGGACTTCACCCAGGGAATTAGACACTCAAACACACAAAAAATATAGAATATTTTGTGTGGACACTTTGGAGTTTTTAAACCCTTGCTGCGTTTGTAGACTGTAGATATTGACTGTGTCCAGTGTTTGCCTGTCCTCATAGGTTATTAACTCTGCACCCAGTTTTCGGACCATGTGATCGGGACAAATATCAGCTCCTGGGGATTCTGGCTGTTGTGACGTGTGGCTTGTTGCATGGTTATGATTCTGCCTACAGGCCACGTTGAGAGAGATGCCCTGTGATCAATCTCATGACTCCAGAGGACGTTGTTCACACACTTCACACACACACACACAGGTTTCTCTGAAGGATTACAGTCAAATGTATAACATGTAGTCTTTGTGTGTGTGTGTGTGTGTGTGTGTGTGTCTGTGTGTCTGTGTGTGTGTGTTGGCAGATTGCTGGGGAACAGCGTTGTGATGCTGTGGCTACTGGTTCTTCTCCTTCCCCGGGTGGGATACGTTAGCTCAACCCAGAACTTTCTTCACCCAGACAATGACCACATAGATGGTGAGTACACACAACCCACCACGGATCGACCCGTCAGTCCAACCCATAGAGACTGTAGACTCTGAGGTTGTCTCTGTGATTTTGTGTGGCTTTACGCGTGCAGCAGTCACAACTTAGGGGTCCAATTGACTCTGCATTGTGTTTTGGGCTCTCAGGCAGTGACAGGTGGGTGACAGGAAAAATACCTTTCTTCACAGTCTGGGCAAACTGCAAAGCCTCTTTCTTTTCAGTTTCTTATTGACGCTTAACCGTCCCACATTGTTTGGGTGTAATTCCAGGCCTTCCATGGGTTCAATCTGTACCAGCATGTTGTTTGTTGAGCCACATTAAATTTGAGAGAAACATTTCACAGTTCTCAGAAGTTGACACAGAGAGCCCAGTGTCCCATATTGACTTTTCCATGGTTAATACCAAGTGCTTTGCTGACGGCCTCGTTTTTACACAGTATGGGAACGATGGCTACTGCTGCTGTTGTTCTTCTCCTAGCATCGAATTCTTTACAACAGTGTTTGAGTTCAGGTCTGTGGAGACCACAGGATGTGCAGGTTTTAGCTACAGTCAGCGCTGTGGCAACACTCCTGATTATACCAATTAGGGACTCGCTCATTAGTTAAAGCAGTAATTAGCTAACAAGTTAACAATCTAGATACTTAATGGTGTTTATTCTAGCCTGTTAAAAAAATTCCTCCACACAAATGATGGCCGGGATTGAAGAAGTGTTATGCATATATCCCCTTTAGTACAAAATGAAACAAACAAAAGTGTGTATGTTTCCTTTTCCCGATTGAATTCAGCGATGCAAGGGCTGGGTGAAGATTTTTTTTCAAGGTATATCGTCACAGACACATTTTTAAAATACAGTGAGCATCAACATATTTCGATACCTTGCTGTAGGATTGGTTGGTTGATTCTAAAATAATTTGATTGGAGAAAGGCCAATTTGTTGCAGTTTCATGATCACGCACTACTGTTAAAACATACTGTATAGAACGTTCATAATTTAGAAACATACGGTTGAATACCGCCCCCAAGATGGAAAAATATCATGTTATTTTGGCCAAATTACTCAGCCCAAATCCTCTCATTGAGTACCATTGTCCTCGGCTTGTTGTTTGATCACTACACTGCTTGTTCAGTAAATAAACCAGGACATTGTGAATTATATATTAGGCCTGTCTGAATGTCTGCCTCCATGGGCCCTGCTACGCTGCCCCTGCCGAGGGAAACGAGACAGCTGGTCGGGTAAACCTTGATATCTGTTTACGGAACCTATTGAATAATGGTATAATTAGCTAAGCTGCTGAGGTACCGGTTCATTCCTGCTTAATCCACACTACTTTTTGGTTTTAGGTTAGGCTACTTTGTGGAGGCGAGACAGCGGTTGTTGAGGCGAGGCGTTGGTGTGGCATGTCGGGTCTCCCACTGCGATTTCTGAAGAGCTGAAGGGTACGCGGACCAGACTGCCTAGGTCAAAGAATAGACAGCTATCATGCCTTTCAATTTCACCCTCTATTCTGTCCACAATCGTGAATGTGTCATTGTTAGAGAATGTGTCTGTAACACTTGGATGGGGAAGATTGGTGGCTGGAATAGAGAGGGTGAAATAGAAGGACATGATCGCTGTCTGTCGTCTGATCTACACAGTCTGATCTGTGTCCCCTGCAGCCCAGAAATCACAGTGGAAGATTCGTTGTCAATGTAGCCAACACAATACAGTATGACCAATACATTCCATCTTGACAATACAGAAGCTTGGTCACAGACAGAGCACAGAGGGCAACAGTCAGGCAGGGTGTCTGAGCTAGGGAAAAAAAGAACAACATTTTCAATACACTTCATTTAGTAAAACTTAGTTTGATGAATTGATAGTCACCTCAGCGACGCTGAGAATTCTTGTACTGTTGATGCACTGAACAGATTTAAGAAACCATTAAAACATATGTCATTCATGTATTTCCATATAAAAAGGATGGTGTAGTAGTTAAAGCAAGAGTCATGATGAGTTGACTATTGAATGTTACAAACACGACTACTGCGCCTCTCTTAAGAATGAGTCACATGACCAATTACCTTACTCCGACTGGAGACATCTAAATGACCGGCGGTCTACTGCATCCAACTCAATTAAACATGGACAGTCTTTACTGCTAATATATTAGAGGTAATCTCTTATGGCATTAGTACATAATTTTCTTAACAAGGTGCAGTAAGTTGTTCATCAGATAACAGTGTTAATGTAGTGGAGGGTGGCTTTGACATTACCTACCCTCATGACAAAAGTCATAGTAATAATGTAAGCTTTTACATCTCCATGACTACAGTCATAGTAATAATGTATGCTCTAACATCTCCATGACTACAGTCAATGTAATAATGTAAGGTCTAACATCTCCATGACTACAGTCAATGTAATAATGTAAGCTCTAACATCACGTCTAAGGGTAGATGTGAGGGCTAGGTTAACTTTAAAATTAACCTTTAGAAGGGTTAGGTTTGGGGGATAGAGAAAATTGGAAATAATTTGTCTGGTCTAGAAAGGATTGAAAAACGTGTGTGTGTGTGTGTGTGTGTGTGTGTGTGTGTGTGTGTGTGTGTGTGTGTGTGTGTGTGTGTGTGTGTGT
>JACXGI010020492.1:0-10000 GCA_016801175.1 Esox masquinongy | reverse complement strand
ACACACTGCTACAACAAACACTCAGGTCGCAGGTCTTTGATGTGCAGAGTCAGTGATGGGGTCAGGAAGGTCGGGTAGGAAGGTCCATGTCTGGGACCATTATCAAAGCTAGATTCACGCACAAATAAACAGCAATCAATGTATGTATCCAGAAAAAAAAATGGCTTAAGAAAAGGGGAGACATTCTGATCTTCCTCTGTCTGACCCTGTCTCATCGGGCTTGGCAGCAGCTGTCTATAGTTGTGTTAGAGAGAGACAAAGAGAGAGAGAGGGTTTACAGTAGCATCTGGATCTGCCAGAGCAATACTGTCAGAACTGGGCCCTAACAGTAAACTTTAAAAAATCTAAAATAATGATCTTCCAGAAGAAGCCCAGATCTCAGAAAAGCAGATGTACGTTCACACTAGGAAACAGCACACTAGAGCCCACCCTATCCTACGATTACCTGGGGGTCAAAGTCAGAGCCTCAGGAAAATTTGGTCTGGCAGTGAATGCGCTAAAGGAGAATTTTTTACAATTAGAAGAGAATTCCACAATATAGACATATCACTCAGACTCTGGACTAAAATATTTGATAGCATAATCGCACCAATAAGCGCTGTATGGAAATGAAGTGTGGGGTCCACTCAGTCAGCATGACAACACTAGATGGGACAAGCATCCAATAGAGGTCCTACATGCTGAATTCTGCAGAATTATACTGAACATACAAAGAACACCACCCACCAATGAATGCAGGGCAGAATAAGGTCGCTATCCTTTAAAAATAAACATCAAGAAAAGAACACTAAAAATGTTGGATACATCTTAAATCAAGTTCCCAAGATACAACGCAATTTGAAGCACTGCAAACCCAAGAACTGAACCCCAAAAAGAGTCCTTTCAGGCAGCTGGTCATGAGACTTACTAACCAACTAACACCTAACATTGTTCCATCTCAGACCAACACTGCTTTACAATCACAAATCAGAGTAAACCAAATTGTCAAACAAACCAAAAAGGCCTATCTGGAACATTGGAACAATCAAACCAAAACATAAAACAAACTAAGTTGCTACCGGGCCCTAAACAGAGACTATGAATTGGCTGATTATCTTTTTACTGTCAAAGATATAAAGCAGAGACAGATCCTGACCAAGTACAGGCTCAGCGACCACAGTCCAGCCATCGAAAAAGGCAGATACAAAAAACTGGTAACCAACAGAATCCTGAACATGTGGTCACTGTACGACAGGTGAAATAGAGACAGTGATGCACTTTCTACTACACTGCCAACATGACACAAAAACCAGACTGCATTTCTTTAATAAATCTGAAACAATAGTGCCATCATTCACCACGCTGTCCGATGAGGAAAAGATGCCGGTGCTCTTGGGGGAGGGACACACAGCCCCCCTAGCTGGACGCTTCCTCAGAGTACCACAAAATAAGGGACAACCTGTTACCCGCTTTGGACTGTTACCTTTTATTTATTGTGTATTTTTGCTTTTGTTGTTACTGTTCACTTTGATGTTTTTGTTGCTGCTACGTCTTTCAGATGATGCCGATTATTTCTGTTCTTGGCGTTGTTATCGTGCGGTTGTCTGATGTTATCGTGCGGTTGTCTGCTGCTGGTGTCCCCCTAGCTTTGGCAATATGGTTGTAATGGCGGTTATTTGTTTATTTGCACTTGTTGTTCACTTCGAACATTTTTTTGTTGCTGCATGCTGGACAATGCTGGTTATTGTTGTTCTTGATGTCATTTTGAATGGTGTGGTTGCCATGTAGTCTCCTGTTATTATTCTACCTCTAGCTTTGGCAATATGGTCGTAATAACTGTCATGCTAATAAAGCTGAATTGAATTGAGAAAGAGACTGTGACAGAGAGGGAGAGAGAGACAGAGAGAGAAATATGTGTGTGTGTGTGTGTGTGTGTGTGATGTATATGTGCATTTACCCTATTTACCTTGATAATACATATTTTCGTTATTATTATTAATTATATTATTATTATTAATTATATTATTATTATTAATTATATTATTATTATTATTATTATTATTATTATTATGAGTATCATTACAGTGGTTGTTGTTATTCTATTCTTTATGGTTGTATTGGTTTGGCAACACTTGAAGTCTTTGGAAACTGAATTGACAGAGCGAGAGACAGACAGAGAGAGGCAGACGGACAGACAGACAGAGAGAGGCAGACGGACAGACAGACAGAGAGAGGCAGACGGACAGAGAGAGACAGACAGAGAGAGCCAGACAGAGAGAGAGAGACAGAGAGAGAGAGACAGAGAGAGAGAGAGACAGAGCGTGCATGATTCTATATTAGCCTCACTGACTGAAGGTGTTGTAGGAGTTAGAGTCACGTTAGGAGGGAAAGGGCTCCAGAAGGGCACAGAATGCCTGTTCCTCCACGGTACAGAGAGTGGGTTTGGACATGGCAAGTCCAGTGTGAGAGGAGTGGAAACTACAGGAGGAGGCGGTATGTGGAGGAGGTCAGGAGATATCAGGCGGCACAGCCATGGAGGTCCTTGGTGAGGAGCAGAATCTTAAAGTAACTAGGGAACCTGACAGGTAGCCTATGAAGGTGGTGCAATATTGGGCTGGCGTGTCCATGGTGAAGGTGGTGCAGTATAGGGCTGTCGTGTCCATGGTGAAGGTGGTGCAGTATAGGGCTGTCGTGTCCACGGTGAAGGTGGTGCAGTATAGGGCTGGCGTGTCCACGGTGAAGGTGGTGCAGTATAGGGCTGTCGTGTCCACGGTGAAGGTGGTGCAGTATAGGGCTGTCGTGTCCACGGTGAAGGTGGTGCAGTATAGGGCTGTCGTGTCCACGGTGAAGGTGGTGCAGTATAGGGCTGTCGTGTCCACGGTGAAGGTGGTGCAGTATAGGGCTGTCGTGTCCACGGTGAAGGTGGTGCAGTATAGGGCTGTCGTGTTCATGGTGAAGGTGGTGCAGTATAGGGCTGTCGTGTTCATGGTGAAGGTGGTGCAGTATAGGGCTGGCGTGTCCATGGTGAAGGTGGTGTTCCAGTGACGCCCCTGTGTTCTCTCCTTACTCCTGCTTTCCATTTGCCTCTCTCCTCTTTTCTCTTCTCCAGAGACAATGAGGACAGGATGAGAAATGGATGCCAGGTTCCATGAGACGCTTTGGCAGACACTTGAAACCCTTGGCCTCCAACACAAAGAGACACACACACACTGACGCTTTCAGGCCCTAACACACACGCGCACGCACACACGCACGCACGCCAAGTCAACCTGCTGTAAGCCAAAGTGCATCCTGCCACCTCATAAATCCTCGCCAAGACAGTAAGCTAGTATGAGTGTGTACGTGTAGTATGAGAGTGTGAGAGTGTGTGTTTATACACTCTCGGGGTAGATGGTAGTGTGTGTGTGTGTGTGTGTGTGTGTGTGTGTGTGTGTGTGTGTGTGTGTGTGTGTGCGCGCGCATGTGTTTATACACTCTCAGGGTAGATGGTAGTGCGCGCGTGCGTGCGTGCGTGCATGTGTTTATACACTCTCGGGGTAGGTGGTAGTTTAGGCCACCGAGATAGAAAGAGTCCAGACAGGCAGGACCTTGGCTCCAGATCTCAGGGTTGAGGTTTTCTGAGGCAGGACAAAAGGGCAGTGTTTCATCACAGGTGCAAGAAGTTTAAAATAACTGGCGGCTTCAGAACATTAAATAGGACGTAGTGATCTACTTGTCAAGGCTCCAACTGGAGAACTTTCTATTATTACTGAACAAAGGACAGGACATATGCTCTGTTGCCCAGGCCTTTTGCAATCACAGGATATCACTAAATGTTTTGTGTTTGGTCTAAGGAGAGTTTGGAGTGTTGACCAACCAATCGGTGTCAATGTTGACCAACCAATCGGTGTCAATGTTGACCAACCAATCAGTGTCAATGTTGACCAACCAATCAGTGTCAATGTTGACCAACCAATCAGTGTCAATGTTGACCAACCAATCGGTGTCAATGTTGACCAACCAATCGGTGTCAATGTTGACCAACCAATCGGTGTCAATGTTGACCAACCAATCAGTGTCAATGTTGACCAACCAATCAGTGTCAATGTTGACCAACCAATCAGTGGCTGCTGGAGATGGCAGCTGGGCTCATGTCGTGTCATACAGGGTCATGTGGAAACACCCACCGCAAAGCGAACTAAAATGAAGAGGAGAGTGAATGTAACCTGGAACTGAAGAGGCAGATTGGCTTGGTGCAGATGCCCAATGGGAATGCTGGCTGGGATCTTTAACTTTGCCAAATTCTTTGGGTGGTTGTTGCTATGAGACAGAGCTGAAAACACGGTGGAAATAGGGAAGCAAAGGAACTGGGGTCAAAAATGAATAAACATTTTTTAAAATATTTATTTTTACAATTAATAAAAGATATAAAACACCTTACAGCTGTGAAATGGCAAATGCATCCCTCATGGGCTGGGCTGGGATAGTTATGGTGAGATAGTTATGCTCTCTATTAGCGATAGTGAAAAAACTCTACCTCAACAACTAAATTGTGCTCCTAAATTTATGTCCACGCGCCTAGATCAGATTAGTAGCAAATGTGCTCCTTGTGAATCATGCCAGCTTAGAGCCCTGAGTGTGTGGGTTTGAGAGTTAGTAAGAGTAAGCGAGCGAGGCACTAAAAGAACAGCCACGGGCATTTACCCAACACAGCTGCCATCATGAAAGGTGCGTGGAGCCCAACAATGATAGTAAAATGTAAAGTGTGAGTTCAGAATTAACAGCATTCAGCAGTCTGGCCCATTCATTCAGAAGAGGGTAGAAAACTCCACCGTAGCTCTAAACAGCACCCCAACCCCTCCCCCTGTTCCTCATAATCTCTAGTACCTCCCCATTTTCCCTCATTCCACTACTCCCTCTTCTTTCTCCAGGGAGACTTGCCAGCCAGCAGAGGAAACCGGCCCAGATAACTCCCGGCCTCATCCTAATATGGTTCAGTCAGAACAAAAAGAGCGACACACCAATCAAAGGTTTTCTGGTGGCACTAGAGCCTGGGTTAAGTGCCTTTACACACCCCCAGTCTATTGCCCTCTCCAACACGCCTGAATCCCCCACACCTAAAAACAAACACACTAATCCCACACTGGCAGCAACTGGAACAAGTCTCAGAAGACAGACCGGGGACCAAACTAAAGCCTTCAGAGACGACGGAAGAAGCCAAAGTCCTGGACAGCGAGCAAGAAAGATTAACAGTGGTTTCGATAATTAAATAAAACAAGGTCTCTTTCTTTCCCATAACATATCTGACCTGGTTTCCTCAGCATTAAGGTTAATGTGGTTTACTATGAGTTTGTTTCATAAAAGCATTAGGTTGTATTAGATTACAAAGCACATCCCATCCATTCTGAGCCCTGAGAATGTTTGCCTTCACAGACTTGCTTAAAACGCTGCCTCCAGCAAAAGACTCCTGGGAAGGGGAGGCTGTGAGTAGGGAAAACAGGGTCTGTGAAGGGGAGGATGAACAGTCGTCCCAACTGAATGACAGAGCAGAGGGCCCCTGTGTCTGAGTTAACCCTAAGGGCCTGTCATGTCTGTTTGTGGGCTTGACTGAGCAGACAAGGTCTCGGCTCACACAGCTAACATAGTCCCATGCTCCTGCTGGCCAACTAGCATAGTGGCCAGTGATTCAAAAGCTCCTCCTGACGAAATAACATAGCACCCAATGATTAGGAAGCTCCTCCTGACAAAATAACATAGCACCCAATGATTAGGAAGCTCCTCCTGACAAAATAACATAGCACCCAATGATTAGGAAGCTCCTCCTGACAAAATAACATAGCACCCAATGATTAGGAAGCTCGTCCTGACAAAATAACATAGCACCCAATGATTAGGAAGCTCCTCCTGACAAAATAACATAGCACCCAATGATTAGGAAGCTCCTCCTGACAAAATAACATAGCACCCAATGATTAGGAAGCTCCTCCTGACAAAATAACATAGCAATATTGTTTTGTTTTGCAAAAAACACACGCAGTCTCTTAATCACAGTGGAACAACGGGTCTTGGTTTTCGGCACAGATGGTAACTCTGTCACTTGCCACCGGGCAGCTTTGAAGCCTGATACTGTAAACAGGCTAGTTAGTATTCCCAGCAAGAAACTTGTGCTCCTATGTGTGAATTGCAATAGCCACAAGGTGTAGTGTAATTG
The DNA here is from genome assembly GCA_016801175.1 of Esox masquinongy. Lineage (NCBI taxonomy): Eukaryota > Metazoa > Chordata > Actinopteri > Esociformes > Esocidae > Esox > Esox masquinongy. Next base: position 3,831 of record JACXGI010020492.1, on the reverse strand, counting down.
GGATTCACAATTTGTCTTGGTAATTTTTCTACTTTATTTTTCTACTCTACTTTGGAATCTATTTTACCCTGAGGTCAGTGGTGGAAATTTACTGATTTCACATATCCTTTGACTTGTAATCCTATAGTTCTTGTAGCCAGGATTCCCTGATAATTCCAAACAGCTATATAATAACATAATGGGTACTTATTTTAAGGTGCCATTTCTATTCATTTCGACAGCAGAGTACTCACCTTCATGTGTTCAAGTCAAAGTATGAACACAGTCATCCATATTGTATCAACCAAAAAAACAGGAATAACATGTGATATCAATATGAACCTCTCCTATCTCATTGGCTCGGGATAAAAGCAGAAGTAAAATTCCAGTTGGACTGTGTGCTCAGTTGAAGACTGACTTTAAATGATTCAGAAGTTCCTCAAGGGCTAACGAGCCTAGCACACAATGATACAGAAGCTCCTAAAGGGCTAACGAGCCTAAGACACAATGATTCAGAAGCTCCTACAGGGCCAATGAGCCTAGCGCACAATGATTCAGAAGTGAATGTTGAGTAACGCCACCTCAAGGCCAGCTAGGCACTAGGCAAACCAAAGGCTGGGATAAACCATTAAAAATAACCTTCACCTGAGGTTCCACTGACATACTGCCTCCAACTTAGTCATCAGAACAACATGCAGAGCGTTTCAAATGGAATGCGCTGGCCAATATGTTATGGGAGCTAAGCTGAGGTGTTTCTCTTTAAAGGAAAGGAAGAGGTGATAGGGGTAATAGAAAGTGACATTCCGTTAGGCAGCATTCTGGGAACACACTGGTACACATCAATAATTTACTATCTTAAATAGGATAGCATGTCATTTAAGCATAGAGAAACCGCAGCAGGCCTCAGAAAACACAACCCCAGTATGTATTCGGTCCACAGGCTTGAACTTTAAAGCAGAACTAAGGAGTTACCCAGCTAACTTATTTAGCCTAAATATTTTGAAATGTTTTATTATTTTAAATGAGCATGGTGTCATTTTTCCAACAACTGAAAAACAAATATCAAAGTTTAGCTCTCTTTGTTAACCAGAAAAATCTATCTCTGGCTGCTTATCAAAGTTTGCTGACTAATTCATTTATCTTGCTCTAAAGTACACCCCCAAGTGTTAAGGAACTCTAAAAGACAACCCACAAGGAAAGAGTAGTGATGGGCCCCGCACTTCAGAGATTCAATTGTTCTGCCGCCTGCCTTAATTTGTCCCCAAAAAATGCGTATTCCCCAAATCCACAACTGTCTTCTAAATGAGTGGAGAAAAGGCACACATGAGGAGCAGCAAGAAGAGGCTTGTCTGACAAGAAAACAGACTGTCAATGGAAAACTGAGACCGGTTTCGCCGGGCCTTAGACACCTGACACGCTCATTACTGTGTAGCTTCAAAGAGAAACAGAGTCTCTTAGTAAATGAAATGTTCAGACAAAGCTAGCCGGCAATGAGCCGAGTCCCTGTAGAAGGAAGACAGACCAGGCCAGTCCCCTTAGTAGGATGACAAACCAGGCCAGTCCGCTTAGTAGGAAGACAAACCAGGCCAGTCCCCTTAGTAGGAAGACAAACCAGGCCAGTCCGCTTAGTAGGAAGACAAACCAGGCCAGTCCGCTTAGTAGGAAGACAAACCAGGCCAGTCCGCTTAGTAGGAAGACAAACCAGGCTAATCATTACAAGAAAGAGTGAGAAAAGAGTAAGAAGGAGATAAAGGAGTAAGAGCAAGAGGGAGACAAAAGAGTAAGAGAGACAGAGAAAAGATTAAGTGAGTGAAGACTGAGTGAGGGAGTGGAAGTGTCTAACAGCATATACTTTCTAAATTCCTCCCTGTATGTTCCAATGTTCCAAGTCTGTTAGCAACGTAATTCCTCACCATTTCAGGGCTCATTTCTAAAACTGAAACAGTCAACTTCTAAATTCTATGCAAATGTACCCAGAATTTTATTAATAAAATAAACCATGAAAGATTTGACCAATAACCACTTAAGACATCCAGCTAGATCACAGTTTGTTACTGTGCTCAAGAAGCCGAATCTCTGAACAGTCAAATGCACTTAAATGAGCCGGAGAAGACTATCCTCTCCCTTCCCTTTCCACTTCCCTCTACCCACAAGCCACTGCTCCCATCCATGTCCCTTGTTCAAGGGACACTGAGGGTTTCTTGCCCAAGCTTCTCCATGCCCACTGTTCATGCATCCAAGAATGTCAAGTTCAGACCTGGATTCGTTTTTTATGAGCATGTAAACATGCAATGGGAGACTTGAAATAGGAGGATATACATTCTTTTCTCTGTATGGGCACGAGCGTGTTAGAAGTGGGAGATTTGCCAAATCCTTGAGCGAGGACACAGCAGTGATACCTTCTTATTGTAATAAAAGCGTCGGCCCACCGGAAAAACTACGTGGGAAAAATATTAAGGAAACAAAATTACTATTTAAATAATACAAGTTAAAGAATATTACAAGGTGAAGCACACTGAGAAATGGTTAGAGCTTCAGTAAGTTAATGTAGAGAACATACATAATATTGTTATTGTTAATTTGCTTGTGCTCATTAGCTTTGGAGAGGGATTGTGTTATAATTCCAACCACACTGTATTTTCCATCACCCCACTGTAATGTACATGGGATACTTTTTGCGGAAAAACTATTCAGTTCCTCAGTGAATGTGTTGTATGAAATACTCAGGAGTTTGTAAATTTACAAATATAATGTGAAATCATGGGGCCTTGTTTGCTAAATCCAGCAAAACTATATTTTCTGCCCCCTCTTCAACCCCCAATGCACCACACTATACTGTACATGGAATTCCTATTGCCTCAGTAGTTAGTAGCTAGTTACTTTAATTAGGAGTCTGGGAGGCGAGTTTAGAGAATGTTTAATTGAGGGGGAGCAGTTAGATTATTATTAGGGAATGTTAGAGTACTGTCAAATAACGTTAAGAAAAGTCAAGTTGACAAGCAAGAGAGACCGGTGTACAGGGAGGGCACTGTAGCATTTCACGCATCGAGCCTTTTGTGTCGTTATTGCTGGCGTGTCGGCCTGCAACACCCCCCCACCACACCCACCCAACCAATGGTATTAAAGTGCTGACGGAATTACCCACAGTAAAATGTCTGTAAATCCAATAGGAAGAGAAAGCAAAGAAAAGTGAGGGGAAGAGAGGGAAAAATGAAGAAAGAGGAAGAGGGGGACCACACAAGGCTAATCAGATTGTATAGATTTTCTGGACTAAAGGGTTGATCTGGTCTTTGTCCTCCCAAACGCCTGGAGGAGTAGGGGGCTGTGTGGGGTTGCGTGAAGGATTGGAGGTCATGTCACATATTGAATGTCTACACAGCCTGAACCCAATCTGGTGCCGACCTTTAACGAGAGCCGGTCAATGCCAAATTAAATTGCAATTGATTGGTTGGTTTTAAATCAACTGGGAGGGTGGAGAGATGGTGGAGAGATGGTGGAGAGACGCTGGAGAGACGCTGGAGAGACGCTGGAGAGATGGTGGAGAGACGCTGTAATATATTAATATCAGTTGTCTGGACACAAGACGGTAAAGGAATGATAACTGATTACCCAGAATGGTACAGGGAAGACAGCGGATGACATAGGACGGCACAGGGATGACAGCTGATAGCACGAGATGATACAGGGATGACAGTCAATAACAGGATGGTGCAGGGATGATAACATAATGTATACAAGTTGCACAGCAGGGTCAAAGTACAAATTTCAGCTCCATTTAAAGGATGAATCCAGTGTGATGGATCCATCCAACTGTGTGATGGATCCAGGGATAGCAGTGATGATAATAATAAT
>JACXGI010020491.1:0-11079 GCA_016801175.1 Esox masquinongy | reverse complement strand
CCATTTTCCCTCCCCGGTGTCATGTGACTCGTTAGTGTTACAAGGTCTCAGGTGTGAATGGGGAGCAGGTGTGTTAAATTTGGTGTTATCGCTCTCACACTCCCTCATACTGGTCACTGGAAGTTCAACATGGCACCTCATGGCAAAGAACTCTCTGAGGATCTGAAAAAAAGAATTGTTGCTCTACATAAAGATGGCCAAGGCTATAAGAAGTTTGCCAAGACCCTTGAAACTGAGCTTCAGCACGGTGGCCAAGACCATACAGCGGTTTAACAGGACAGGTTCCACTCAGAACAGGCCTCGCCATGGTCGACCAAAGAAGTTGAGTGCACGTGCTCAGCGTCATATCCAGAGGTTGTCTTTGGGAAATAGACGTATGAGTGCTGCCAGCATTGCTGCAGAGGTTGAAGGGGTGGGGTGTCAGCCTGTCAGTGCTCAGACCATACGCCGCACACTGCATCAAATTGGTCTGCATGGCTGTCTTCCCAGAAGGAAGCCTCTTCTAAAGATGATGCACAAGAAAGCCCACAAACAGTTTGCTGAAGACAAGCAGACTAAGGACATGGATTACTGGAACCATGTCCTGTGATCTGATGAGACCAAGATAAACTTATTTGGTTCAGATGGTGTCAAGTGTGTGTGGCGGCAACCAGGTGAGGAGTACAAAGACAAGTGTGTCACAGTCAAGCATGATGGTGGGAGTGTCATGGTCTGGGGCTGCATGAGTGCTGCCGGCACTGGGGAGCTACAGTTCATTGAGGGAACCATGAATGCCAACATGTACTGTGACATACTGAAGCAGAGACTGGGCTGAAGGGCAGTATTCCAACATGATAATGACCCCAAACACAATTCCATGACGACCACTGCCTTGCTAAAGAAGCTGAGGGTAAAGGTGATGGACTGGCCAAGCATGTCTCCAGACCTAAACCCTATTGAGCATCTGTGGGGCTTCCTCAAACGGAAGGTGGAGGAGCGCAAGGTCTCTAACATCCACCAGCTCCGTTTCTTCAGCCGAACTATAAATTCTCGGACTATAAATAGATTTCTTGATATTCTTACAAGCTCGCTCATCAACGACAGAGTAAATAATTCCGCAAACGAACTAATCGAGGATCTAAACTCAACACTGCGAAATACTTTAGATACGGTTGCACCACTAAAAACAAAAGAAATACGCCACAAGAAACTTGCTCCCTGGTACACAGACAATACTAGAGCACTCAAGCAAGCCTCCAGAAAATTGGAGCGAAAGTGGCGCTCCACTAAGTTGGAAGTATTCAGACTAGCCTGGATAGACAGTACACTACAATACCAAAAAGCACTCATATCTGCTCGATCAGCTTATTTCTCCAACCTGATTGAGGTGAACAAAAAAATTCCAAAATTTCTCTTCGATACAGTTGGAAAGTTAACAAAAAAGCAACGCTCAACAAGTGAAGTGGGTCTTCACTTTAGCTGTAATGAATACATGAACTACTTTGATGAAAAGATCATCAGCATTAGAAAACAAATAACTGACTCCTTAAATAATTATAGTCCCCAAAATCTCAGTTGTCCTGAGAATGTCCTGAACCTCCCTGACCAGGTGTCAATGGGAACACTTGAATTTTTTGATCCCGTATCGCTCGACACATTCACTAAATTTGTAATGAGTTCTAAACCCACAAATTGTCAGCTAGACCCGATTCCAACAAAATTACTTAAGGAGCTATTTCCTGTGCTAGGTCAGCCAATGTTTTGCCAGGTGGGCTCTCATCGCCACTGGGATGCCCTCCCTCCAATGCCATTCGGGGGCGGAGTCCCTGGCTTGTTGTTGTCTCTCTGTTGCGCACTTGTGCAATTGGGCTGTACTCTGTTGGCAATACTCGGCCCTCATTCAGGGTGGTTGCGGTTGGTGGATGTCCCTTTGGTTGATGCTTGGCAATGTGGGTGGATTGACTCCCTGCCTGTTGGGCCCTGTCCGGGGCCTCCCCCGGATAGGGCCACAGTGTCACTGGACCCCCTGTCTCAGCCCCAAGGTCTTACGCTGCTATACTATTGTGCTGGGGGAGTAGGGTCAGTTCTCCTTCTCCACTATAAATCCCTGTAGATCTAAGGAATGCATTTTCTAAATTTTCCCTGTCTCCTGCCGTGTTAACCTAGGAGGACATGAGGTCCTGGCCCACACCTGAGGAGTACCAGGCTTGAAAGACCCGTTGCTGTCCCTGTCCAAAGTCCTCCTGGTTGTGTTGCAGATCAAGATGATACCTGACGATTTCAGCTGCCACTGTGCTGACCTTCCCCGTGTTGTCCCTGTCCCTGTCCATCTGGTCATGCTTCCGACCTGGACTAAGTTTAAATAGACTCTGGACTCAGCCCACATGCATTTATTAATTATTACAATTTGTACTCTTAATATGTTCACCCGGCACAGCCAGAAGAGGACTGGCCACCCCTCTGAGCCTGGGTCCTCTCTAGGTTTCTTCCTAAATTTCGCCTCTTAGGGAGTTTTTCCTAGCCACTGAAATTCAACACTACTGTTGTTTGCTCCTTGGGGTTTAAGGCTGGGTGTTTTGTACAAGCACTTTCTGACAACTGCTGATGTAAAAAGGGCTTTATAAATAAATACATTTGATTTGATTTTTTAGTTGAAAAAATGGTTGTACAATTGTAAAAGAAACTTCCCAATGTAAAATACGGAGACTCACAGTTTTGTCACAAATATTTCGCTAGAACTGTGGCAAAATGATTTTTATTTGTAAATCACAGTCTCCGATAGTACGTTTCACAGCGTTTGCAAGCGGAGATACGCATGAGGACTCTGATTGGCAGACCATAGTCTTTTCTGACCAATGAACTGAATGCATCGTGAATGCAACACGTTTTCACCTTTTAACCAAAATAAAACATGGCTAAGCACTGTCAGCTTTAGCCTACCTCAGTTTTAATCGGATAACAAACCTTTTAGATGATTTTTCCACCTAGCCAAATCAATGCACAAAGTTTTATTGGAGTCTACTAGTTAAGTTACTCAAATGTAAATGTAGCAACTAGCAAGGAACCTACATGGCTACTACCGTTTTGCCTTTGAAATGGATATGTATTTACCACGGGAATAATAGAAATTCACTTTGCATAATTAATATTTTGTATTAGATTAGTTTGGGCGTATACATTCCAGTTTAATATGGTTCACATCATAACATGTATTTTTGTGTATCATTTAATGTGTTTGCATTTGTTCAACACATTTGTTTAATCTGCTAGGGCTGTTACCACTGTTTGGCAAAAGGTTAAGACTTAATTTGATCCCTCTTTGATACTTTATAGGAATTTATTCTCCAGTGAACAGGGTACAGTTTCAGTAAGTAACTTGCCATGTCAATTCCTAGCTAATTACTATTTTTACGTTGTAGTAATTTAGCCTGTTATTATTCCTATAGCGTTTATATTGTTTTAATTCAGAACAGTTTTTCGTACTTTTCAAATGCATTGTCACGTTGAACGAACTGATAAAAGGTTTGGTATAGTATCAACAACTGAGGTACGAGCGGGTAGGAGAAGCTGACCGTGCCGAGACCTATTTTCCTCTGCAAAGCATCACTATCGAGTTTAAACACTTGTATTCCAGAGTCTACCCAGATTGGTTAAAAGGTGAAAACGTGGTCAGAAAAGCTATGCCGTGCCAATCAGAGTCTTCATGGGTATCTCCGTTTGCAAACGCTGTGAAACGTACTACAGCAGCCTGTGATTTACAAAAAATCATTTTGTCACAGTTCTAGCGAAGTTTTTGTGACAAAACTCTGAGTGTCAGTATTTTACATTGGGAAGTGTTATTAATGAGTTGCATGATTCCAAATATCAAGTTAGTTAAAATTATGCACATTTTTATACAACTACAAAAGTAATTCCAAGTTTGCAAATCTTTTTTACAAATTTGCAAAACGTTTTTACAGTTACAATAGTAATTCCAAGTTTGCAAATCTTTTTTTTTACAAGTGTGCAACCTAATTTACAACTATAAAAAACTTATGTCACTGTTTTACCTTCATAAAACCCAGGCACGCGAAAGCACGTTCGCAGTTGTGAACACCCGCACACATATACGTTTTTCCTGCGTGCACGTAACAGGCAAATATTAGTGCCATCAGCAATGGATTATCAAATCGCAAATAAGGTATACAGTGTAATAGTGTGTTATTTCTCCTATCTGGATTGTGGTAAAAGAAGCTTTCTAATGAGTAACACGTTGTCAGGCTGAGTAATTGGCTGTATCAGTACACATTAGTTACATGTAAGTACACTTCAAGTTACACTTCATTTTACGTAGATAAATCCTGTAAGAACTAGTAATTACATTTTACCAATCCACATGTTAAATGTCATGTTAGTACATTCATGTAAAGCCTAACAATAAGGGCAATGTTGTCTGAATGTGTAATGTACTAAGTACATAAATCCCAAGTTACTTTAATGAAAATATGTCGAGTGTTAACTCAAGTGGTGTGGATTCTAAAACTGGTAATAAGAACATTTCCAAAAGATTCGCTCATGATTACCTTATTTACTACCTTGCTTAATCCCAAACAACAGTTGGTACTTAATTTATACTTCGGCAAATATTCCGCAACCAATACTTTGCTTCAAATAGTGTTAATGAGGTTTACCTACCATTCATTTCATGCAAACTCCTATTTCTGAAGGAAGTACTGGCAGCAACGTTGACCAGGGAAATTTTGAGTGCTGGTTGATGGTTAAGTAATTAGGCTATTGAGTGTGGGCTTTCCTCTTTCACCCCCTGATGATAATGCATCAAATTAAGATTAAATTAAAAAAACACCAAAAAGGGGATTTATTAGAAATGTGCATATTTGTAACAAGCATGGTAACAAGCGTTCATTGTTACACAGATGTAATTACATACTTTAATAATTACCAGTTACACTATATTATTACGCTGTAACAATGGGTTGTTACCCTCTGTTACAATACTTGTTACAGTGTAATTACATGTGTAAGTACACTATAATAAGAACACCTTAAAATAAAGTGTTACCCACAAGGGTAAAAACACTAACATTTCTGGTGCTTCTGTTCTGCCAGAAACCCTTTTCTATAGTTGGTTTAATGAACAACAAATAACAAAACCTACAAGAACAGAAGAACACAATTTCTTATTACTGTTCCAATCACTCATCATCTGTTAAGATAGTTTGCTTATGTTGAAGTATCACTCTCAAAGAGTAGTTCATAAACAATTCTCAGTTCATCATCTAACCAGATCTCAGTTGATATATAATACAACTTGTTTTGTCTCGGAACTACAATCAAATTCACTTTTGTTTAACACAAATGATTAAGTTCCTTATTGCAAATCAAAACATTTCACACAATCTTGAAGCTCAGCTAACATAACTATTATTTAACTTAATTTCTCTACAAGATGAAACCCAGTGTGAACTTCTCCAACCTCTTCTTATTTATCCTGGCATATCAAAGACACTGTAATCCTGTCATAAATCATGACCCCCCCCCCCACCCTTTATATCCTATCTCCCTAGAGCTTTTCCTGAAACATGGTATGAGGGTCTTGATTAAAAGTGAGTGACCCAATCTTGATCTATAAACATGTTACACTTTTACACAGGGAAATAAAGAATCCAGATACAATTCCTATGTTTGTACTTGTCAACTCTCGTTTGTACTAAATAAACTCTCAAAGTAATAGTTACAATGTTGTCTTAAAAATCTTTACTTTAAAGAAAGTCTCAACCCAGTGTGTCAATTTGCTTGAATTTCTCCACGGAATATCTCCAACTTTGATGCATTTCTATTTAATTTTTATTTTAAATAGTGGTGGTCAGCCAAACCCAAATGCATATTTTGACCACGTCTGTGGTTCTATTGACAGCAAGATTGTTCTATCATCAACAATGGGGGATGACTGTAGGTCTCAACCTAAGTTTTCAGGTGGTCACAAAACCAGGAATTTCAATGTTTAAAGCTATTGAGAGGAAAATATATATAGCCTTCACTAAATGTTTTATTATCCCAAAACTAAATAGACTCATGTTGGGGAAATTACCACAGGTGAGACCCGTCAGAACACTCAACTATAACCCTTAGTAATAGGGTACTTTGATTCAATGGGAAAGGTTGGTAGGTGCCATCCCAGGGGGTCTGCTCCCCTTCCTGGAGCCCAGGCCTTTACCCACTTCTGGTAAGCCATAAATAAAGGCCAAATGGATTGTTTAAAATGTTCATGAAACATAAGATTCCACACATTAAAATCTGACATGGCCCTCAACCTATCTGTAGTAAGAGACGTCAGGCTTTCAACTTAGCCGATATCCTACATTAACTGAAGGTTCAGAGTTATTGTCCTACCCATCTAATATCGTTGCGGTTTGTAAAAATGTGCTTGTCTTATCAACACAGTAACAGTAAGGTGGAAAGTAAGAAAAAAATTCTCAAGAAAGGCGATGTTAACAGAAAACAGATGCATGATGTCACTAAAACCAAGGTACAATCAGTGAGTAAATCCCAAGGACACTCATTCTAGACCTCTAAACACTGTCACATCAATCTACCCCATTTGTCCATTTGTCAGTTTACCATTTTAGGATTTAAACTCCATTAACGAGGATCAGGCGTTGGTTTTAAAACATAAGTATTATCCCAGTTATCAGTGTAAATACAAACAAAGAGAAACTACATTATTTAACCAAACCCAATTCAACATTTAAAATAGGACATCTAATTTTACCATGGGGAATAAACAGGCTTTGGCTATTTTACAGTCTTTTGAAGGCCATACCTATATTGGACACAAATTCAGTCCTCATGGGACACAGCATGTTTTCTTAACATTAAAGACTATCACTATGTGGATTCTTCATTCTACTATTTCATACAAGGAGAGAGAAACACAATATTTTAACCTTTTGTAAGAAAACCATGAGACTATATTTTACCAAATTAGGAAATCATCATTGTACAAATTTCCAATTTGTCACTCGGATTAAATTCAGGACATTATCCATGTACAGAATCCCAATTTATCAGACGAATATCTCCATGTGTGCCAGCCAACAGCCAACACGGGATAACAAATTTCAAAATCCATGGAATCGGACCTTTAGCAAAGACTGATAGAGTGCGCCAGAGAACCACATAAACAAAATATAAATGCGAATAAATGCGTTCACCCAAGTGTACACAAAACAAAGCAAACCCTGGCGAATTATTAAAACTTCCAGGGTAACAACAATCTCGATGAACGAGACCAAATATTTCACTAAAGATTACAAAATGCAGCCAATCGGAACCCTCGTGCACAGGGAATACAAAAAGGGAAAATACATTTACTAGGTTGACCACAACATGATATTCACCAATGTCCGAGACTTGGGTCATGATCGTATACAGACCAAGGACAATCAGTGCATGCGCACGTACAGCTTCATTAACTCAACTAATCGCCAAACCACAAGTTGTCCAACAACTTTGGCTTTTTACAGGAGCAATCTCTACTCCATCCTACAGCCTCTAAAATTGGTGGACATCGAGCTTGCAAAAAACAAACGACACACCTTTCTCGCATTTCTCAAAGACAGTAGCACAGAAACCAATTCCACCAATAGAGAACTGTTTAAAATCCTGCACGAATCGCCCCACAATAGGTTGACCGCATGGGAGTGTTACTAGTGCTATCAGGACACGGAACAACAATGGCATTTTCTTAACTACGTAGCTATAACTGAAATGCCCTATACAAAAATCACTCCTGCAAACCATATTTCACAAATCAATCCTGACATACTGAAACCAATCACCTATTTTACTAAATCTTATGAAAAGCTATAAATCCAGTATCCTCTAAATATGTCAGAGAAAACCAGGGTTGTGTCAAGGAATTTTCTCACCGGTTGATGTTCTCTGGTCCGTCTCCTCTGACCGTCAGCACCCCTCCCTCAGGTGGTATAGCGTTCCTGCGTGTTCCTGTTGGGTCGCTCACAGTGATACCAGCGTGATAGCCGGAACTGTTTCTATTCTCGTGGGAACACTACATCTAAAACAGCCGTCGTCTTGATTTCCACGGGTATCTTCTCAAACCCAATGTCCAGTGGTAGCCTATCATAAACATATCAGTTACCATAGTCTCTTCCTTAACCCCCGGGCCTGTAGTCGTCTGTGGTCTTAGCTGCTGTAAACACCAGCTGGGCCAACAGAAGTTACGTATCTGGTGTGTTCTTCTCTCCCCTTTCAAATCTTTTCTTGACCCGCGTAGACTCTCCCAACATGTCCAAAGTGGAGCAAAACGGCCTCCAGACGGCCTATTGCATCACCACGTTCACAACAACAAAGTCAAAGAGTAAAACGAGTCACCAGCAGGCGGGGTGGGACGATGCAAATGTCCAGAAACCACAGTTACATTATTTTCACCGTCAAATATTTACCACTACACTTACTCATGATCAAATCTAGTAAACTCATGTGTGGAGAAACAACAGACCTATTTTTGTCTCAATTAATGTGAGCGCGCCTGCACGTCAGAACTATTTTAACTTAATGTGCCTTAACATATATACCTGTGCCTTAACACATATACCTGTGCCCTAACACATATACCTGTGCCCTAACACATATACCTGTGCCCTAACACATATACCCGCGCCCTAACACATATATCCGCGCCCTAACGCATAGAAGTGCCCTAACGCTCTTATCTCAATTAATGTGCCCTAACATCGTTAATAGACCCATCGGCCCGTTAGTGAGACGTTCAAGGCCCTAACCTTGTCTGCAGATTTAAATGTGCCCTAACATATATAACCAAAACCATATTTAACTGCATTGTGCCCTTACCTCCTGAGTTCAAAATTAGACTCCGGGTACCTGTACTGATCAATCCCGAAACTCACTTCACCCTTTCTCCCACCCCTCTCGTAGCTAACCTACGATCAGGGGAGGATTCAGGCTCCAGAGACCCAGTCTTCGGCCGTGCATGGTCGCTAGGATATGACTTCGAGATATCAGGTTTAGTAACCAAAGGACGAGCCCCCAAAATGTGATGGTAATTCCATCAGTAGGAACTCTTAATGGAAGTAAGTACAGAGACAAAATTCTCTTGGCATCATTAACAGTTCATTTGTAAATAGAGAGACGAGTCAAAAGCTTACAAAATAAACCTGAGGAATCTCTGAGGAAAATACATAAACAGTCAATATTTATTATAGTTAAAAGGGGTGTGGTAAGATACTGCCCAGCTGTCTTATGTCCACATCACATAGGTTTTACCCAAAGGGCGGGCTGTCCTCCCACCTCATCCTTCCTGCCATAATTTCTACCCAGTAGGGGCAAGGGGAACATCGTAAAAGTCAGGTGGCCACATTCCTGAAGAACGAAGGACATATACCCTTATTGATTTGAGCAGATAAACAGATGGTCAGAGAACCCAATGATCTTCTGATATTATTCAGAGTTACATAACAGGTAATAGAAAAGAAGACATTTCTCAAATGTACATTGGTTCAAGAATTTCCATAACAGTACAGAACTGTGAAATCATTGTGGTTGGCAAATCTGTCCCTGACCAGAGCAGTCTGGTGGAAATTAACATTATCCCAGGTGGCTACAAACCTGGGCTGCTCTGGTCTGTCCTGTGTAACTGCAGTATGTAGTGCATCCAGAAAGGTTAGTATGTGTGCAGTATTGTAGGGACCTGGGCTGGCATGGTGATCTACAGTAGAAATCCCTGACCACTAATGGCGGCACACAAAGTGATATTTCCCCCGCACTGCCCAGGGATATTCACAATGGCTCTTTGTCTTATGACATTTTGGCCCCAACGTCTGGTTTTAGCCAGACTGAATCCAGCTTCATCAATGAAAATGAACTTGTGCGGCTGTGCTGCATCAAAGTCCAGGACTGTCTATAACAGAAAATATGTACAGTGACACGTCAATATGGTGTACCTCAAAACACAGCAGTACAATGTCTACATTTCCACACAATGATGGTGGGTTGGGTCCGACACATTCAGACAAAACTACAAGCAAGGCAGGTGACCTCCAACCCCCCAGAATGGGTAGTATGTAGTATGTATTAATGCAGTGCATATAGGACACAGTCTACTGCCATTACTGTATTACAGTGACTCTTACTTGCACATAGTCATAGCGAAGCTCTTTGACTCACGCTGTTCCCCTGAAATAGAACACCGTACAGCTGCTTCATGCTGAATTGATGTTCACGCAAGATGTGGCCGAGTGTTGATAAACTGACATGGTTGTTGTTCTGCAGTGTTGTTTGATCTGCAAGGATTTGCTCTCGTAGTTGATGTAGGCAGATGGTATTGTTTGCCAACACCAGACTGACAATGGCCAGTTCCTGTTCATGGGGGAACACGTAGCCTCCCACCCACAGCAGGTCGTCTGGCAGTTCTGTAGAAAATGCAAGACTTATGTCATTTGTTAGGTTATTTTTTACACACTGTCTGTCATACTGTACACAGTAACATACTTTAAAACCATATTACATGTACTTCACAACACAATGCCAATTTGTTTTGCTCACCAAGGAGCATAGACCCGATACTTACTGTAGGACTACATAGACCTGACACAGTATTCTAGGACTACATAGACCTCACAGTATTCTAGGATTACATTGACCTGAGGGTATTCTAGGACTAAATAGACCTGACAGTATTCTAAGACTACATATACCTAACAGAGTATTCTAGGACTACATAGACCTAACACAGAATTCTAGGACTACATAGACCAAACAAAGTATTCTAGGACTACATAGACCTGACAGTGTTCTCGGACTGCATAGACCTGACACAGTATTCTAGGACAACATCAACCTGACACAGTATTCTAGGACTATATCGACCTGAAACAGTATTCTAGGACAACATCAACCTGACACAGTATTCTAGGACTACATTGACCTGACAGTGTTCTCAGACTACATAGACCTGACACAGTATTCTAGGACTACATAGACCTGACACAGTATTCTAGGACTACATAGACCTGACAGTATTCTAGGACTACATAGACCTGACACAGTATTCTAGGACTACAT